>JARHVA010003018.1:1532500-1575000 GCA_037957365.1 Torreya grandis | reverse complement strand
TTACTTAGGTTTTATTTCCTTTGGAAATATTTATCCCACATTCATGAGGATGATGCACTTATTTCTTACTTCCACTTATATTAGGTAAGTTATTTTCACATACATGGGATATTTAGGATTCTCCTATCTTCTTCCTATTTTTACATCTTTATTGTAAACTATTTGAGAATAGAGTAGATAATACATAGTTTATTCTTTGTGTGTAATGTATTGGCTTCATGGGTGTGATAAGGGATTCATGGAGAGATCTTGGTTAAAGAATATTTTTAATTGTATCATGGTGTCAGAGTAGTCTCCAACTTCCATTTTTCTAACTACCATTTTTTACATTATTTACCATTCCTCAAATAAGTTGTATGGTTCATTTTTAGATCTAAAATTTTTCTATTCATATTCAAAACACCTCTATTATGGAGATTTTCTAGTTTTGAGTATACTTATATCTATTGTGTTTAGATCTAATTAGTCATAATGATTTTCATTTGAGTTACGTAGTTTTCTTGTGTTGGCCATACTTTTTTTGGGAGAAATTATAAAGCTTTTTTTAGAAAATCATAATTATATTTAATATCTATTTTCTCTTCACACATGTGTCTGATTCAAAAAATTATTTCACTGATGGAAATAGAACTTTGAGAGGTTTCCAAAAAGTGGTCATAATAAATATTCTAATGAATGTCCAAGGAGATATGAGGCTCTAAAGTGTTGGAAGTTTGTCAATGATGTATCCAAGGTGACCAAGGATGTTGATGAGGTGTCATGTGTGCTAGAATGATAATGGCAAAGTGTGATTCAGTTTTCTTGCATAGTTTTTTAGTGTTTGACTTGGATAGGTAGATGGTGGATATTATTGATGGTATGATCATGTTGAATAGACCCTATGGGGTGTTTTGAGTAATTAGATTGTTTGTGAAAGTGAAATAGATTCAAAAAAGTAGTCATATGAGTGTCTAGGTTCAAGTAGTCATCTTGATAGAAAAAGTTGAGTGAGCAGATAGATAATGTTAGAATTCACATGTGTGAAGGTTTTAAGAGTAGATTGATATATGGATAGATTCCCTTATGTGAGGAGATCATATTATTCAAGTTTTAGTTGTAAACATGGAGCATAGAAAAATTTATTAAGATGCAAAGTTGGCCTCTTAGACAGAGTTCAATAAGTTCCCATACTTAGCCAAATTTATGATATTGAAGATAGATGGAGCACATTTAGTCTTGTAGAGGAAGATCAATGGTGCACATTAGTCAATAAGTCAATACAATGATTATAAGGCATGTAAGGCTAACAAGTGGTGAAAGAACATTGAATACTAAATATAGGGTGCATAAAAGGCACACAAGGATGTCAAGCAATGGAATTTCATTGGAGACTGACTGTAGGGTATGCAAGGGGCATGTGGGGCTGCCAAGTGGCTTGCTCTTAGAAGTGAGGATCTAAGATAAATAGTGATTAATGTAATTTAAATTTAAGAGGATTGAAAAGAGATTGATGGAGAATGTCTGAATAATCTGTGTGAGGATATGAGATGAAGACACGTGTCTATATATGATATTGCATTAACCAATGATTGTTGACATTTGAAATATAAAAAAGATAAACCAGTGCTAAGTATTTTTACTATATCTTTTGATCTAGGATAAATTTATTGATTGTGTAAAAGGAAAAGTTGAAGAAGACTTAAATTCACATCCATAGAATATAGTTACAAGGTTTGAATATTTATATAGTCAAATTTATTGAGCTCTAAAGTTTACTAAATGTTTAAACATGTTCTGCAAGTGACCCAAGAAGAATAATTGAAGAGTTATTGATAGTATTTTGATGTTTCATGATGAAATAACTATTGGAGAGTGTTTTGGACTTCATGAGGACCATATGTATGGATTTTTAGGTTTTACTAATCTATATTTATTATGAAAAAAGGATTATAATTTGACTATGTTTATTTAATACACTAGCAAGTTTGAGTGACCATCTTGCAAAGGTAAGTTGAAAATGTTCTGAGCAGAGTTGAGGAAGCAAGAGTATGGAAATGTTCTATAAGTCTCAAATATTTATGAGAACATATTGGTTGTCATGATTTTCCATTGATTATTTATGGAAAATCAAAATAGCTTGATTGTATTTTGACTATATATTCCCAATCTGAGTGGTCATTCGAGGAGAGTTGATTTGAATGCTTAGAGCCTGTGTTAAAGTGTTTAAATCACATGGAAGTGTTGTAAAGGTCCTAAATAATTCAACGATGTGATATATTAAAGGTATTTAGGTGGTTTATCTCACATGTCTATGTGAAAATATTTTAGTAGTTACTTCAAAAATTTAAGACTGTATTTTCTTATGTATGAAAGCCTAAAGAGTGAGGAGACTTAATTGGTAGGTTCAAGTGTTGATCTAGTGTTTCTTGTGTAATTTACCCATATTAGAGTGATAAAGGTGATATTATAGATATTTTTGATGTGTTTTAATCATTGGTAAAGGATGAAGGTGGTCCAAGTAGTCTCACATATAACGTGTGAGTATGAAGGCCTAATTGTTTTAGGTCTCACCAAGACCTAATGGTGTTTTGGGGTTAATGAGGTAATATCCAACCTAAGGAGTGTGGTTTATTACATGTAACATTTATTATGACCTATTTAAAAGGTCTATCAAGTATTCTAATCATCTTATCCAACCAAGATGGGTTAGATGAGTATATGGTATAAATACTAGGCATAATTGGCCTATTTGGAGTGGAGTAGAGATAGCATGGTGTGAAGAAAAGGAGAGAATAATTGAAAAAGAAGGTACATATAATTTAGGACCATCAAATATAAAATAGTATAATTCATGTTTATCTAATAAATTTGATGTAAGACACATTACTCATTGGACCTAATGAGACTAGAAGAGGTAGATTGAGTGAGTGAGCCCTTGAGACTATTTGGGTGTAAGATTAAAGGTGAAAAGTGAAACCAAAGGTGGTCATAATAAATTAAAGAGTATAAATAGGTGTTAAATATGATATTTTTAATGCATTTAGATGATTAATTTGTTGCTTAGGGGGTTGGTTCTTCCTTATAAGGTGAAACTTGCTAAAAGATCTAGGTGTTATTGGTGCTCAACTAGATAGGGGTAATAGCTCCTTATGGGATTGGTGTTTCACTAAATTAAAGGATGTGTGTTCCTTGATCAATCAGTTTTGTTTTAAATGTTATATTTTTTTATTTTAGGATTGTAGTCCATCTTACAGGGTTTAGTGGGTTTTATCCCCTAAGAGGGTTTCTTACATATATCATGTGTTATGTGATTAATCTTGTTATGTTCATTTCAATGGCTAATTTATATGCATCATGATTTTATGTGATGATTTTTTAAGAATTAGGAATTAAATTTTATTATCTTTTATCACTAATTCACCCCTACCTCAGTGTTAATACTTATAACAATTAGGATCAGAGTATGACCTTTTGTACAAGTTTAACCACTTGATAGTAATCTTAGGTACAATGACAAGTTCTCAACGTTTCTCTATTAATAAATATTCATTTTTAAATGGATTAAATTATACTTTATATATTGAAATAATGAAGACTTGCATCATGTCCTTGGGGTTTGACACTTGGCAATCTATTTTGGGTGGTTATTCCATGCCACCTACTCCTCCAACTAGTGCTATAGATAAGAAGCTCAGTGAGAATAATTACAAAGCTATGAAAGCTATCATTTATGGTTTTTAAGAGGTTTATTTCACCTAGGTAATCTATTAAAGGTCTTCCAAGGATATTTGGGACAAATTTTAGCTCATCTATGAAGGAGATTTAAGAGTCAAGTTGGCCAAACTATGAACCTATTGAAGGTAATTTGAAAGTCTCAAAATGAAGGAAGAGGATATTGTGGCTTCCTATCTAATAAGAGTTGATGAGGTGGTGAACATGATAAAAGTAATGGGAGAGGTTATTGAATAATGCACTATAGTGAAAAATATATCAAGGTCTGTCACTTTCAAATTTGATTAAAAAAAAATTGCTATAGAATAAAGTCATGATCTCACCAAGAAGAAGATGGATGAATTTCATGGAATTCTTTTTGTCTGTGAGATGAGAGTTAATAAGGACAAACCAACAAATAAATAAGTAGCTTTCAATGCAAAAAATAATCTAAAAAATGTTATAAGGTAATAAGGTTAAGGATGATGAGATTTTTGATATTGATGATGATGAACTAATAGCTTTGTTAACAAGAAAACTAAAAATAGGTTCAAGCAAGTTTAAGGGTATATTTCCCTTCAAATGTTTCAATTATGGAGGGATAGGTAAACTTTATAATGATTTTCCTCATAAGCATAAGGTAAATTTTAATGAATAACATGAATAAGATCATGATAATGACAAGAATAAATTTAGGTATGATAAGAGCAAGATTAGTTTCAAAAGGTATAATGTCCAAAAGAATTTTTACAAGGACAAGAGGAGTCTCTACACTAAGGGATATTGTAGATCATCTGATGATAATGATGGTAGTGATTCTAAGAATGATCATTAATATGATGTTTTTGATAAATATGAAGCTCTTTTCATGGTTGAAAAAGGTAACTACTCATATCAAGAAGAATTTACATGGTTTGTAGGTGGTTTAGGTGATACAGATGATGAAGAAGACAAGGTAAACTATGATACTAAGTTGATGAATACCCTTAAAGATCTGAAGATTGAGAATAATAAAACCAAGAAGTTGAAGTCTCAAATAAAGGAATATGAGGTATAATTAAATGTGTTTAAGGTAATAATATATGAAGACTTCAAAGAGTATAAAAATTTAGTCAGGATTCTTAATGATTAGTTAGAGACTAAGAATTTAGACATGAAGGCCAAATAAGTTGAATGTTTAAGGTATGTAACTGAGATTGGTTCTTTAAGAGATGAGTTGAAAAATACTTCAAGTCAAGTGAAGTCATTTTTGAAGTTTAAAAAGGGATTAATTGATCTAAATAACATTCTAAGTAGTCAAAAATATGTAAGTGATAAAACCGGTCTTGGATACATAGAAGAACAAAATAATACTACTCATGAAGACATAAAAAAATTTGAGAACAAGAACAATCAGACTTTAAAGATCAAAAATTGGTCAATAAATGAAGTTTTTAACAAAACGAAGACAAATCAAATTATGCAACCAAATGCAATGAGGTATGCAAAATTTAATGGTTACTATTATACTTGTAATCAATTTAGTCCTAAGGATAGAGAGTATATAATACCTTCCAAGAATGAGTTTTCTTGGAACTATGAATGGAATCATTAATAAAGTGATGTGATTCAAATTGAGTTCTATAGTTGTCATGTCATAAGATGAATTGCAAGATTTTATCATAACAAGGAAAGATAAGTTGAGTTTCCATCAAGAAGAGTGGTTTAATACAATTATCTAGGAATTGATCACATTGCTAAGTTGCACAAACAAAGGACATCAATTCAAAATAAGTCATTTCAAACTCCTAGAGTGTAATGTAGAAGGCAAGTTAAAATATGAAAACCAAAACTGTAAGGTATATGCCATGATCAGTCTATAGATCCAAGTGGACTATTTGCCATGGTAGAAGATGATGCATAGGTTGAACAATGTCAAGGTTACTCATTATATGCTCATGTTAAGAATAAAGAGACAAAGGTAGTTGAAACTTGTACTAATGTATCTATAAACTTAAGTAAACAAATTGATGTTGTTAATCAAGTTTCCTATAAATAATATGAGTGGACAATGTCAAGTGTTGATGCTTTCAAATGTGAGACTGATACTTCAAGTGAAAAGGTATGCCAATAATATTTATTTTCTCCATGTATTTTTAATACCATCCTAAAAAAAAGGAAAGTGATAAAGATGAAAAACAAGTTGATTCAACCAAGCAAAATAAAAAGAAGAAGAAGAATCAGTTCAAGTTATCCAAGAAGGAGACAAAGTATGAGGAGTTATGGGCAACTCTTGGTTTCACAATTTTCTAGGATATTGTGGGTTATGGGTGTTTCTCTAGGCTTAAAGTAGACACTTGTCAGTAAAAGTAAGCATAGTAGATTCTAGTTGAGTTTTTTTATTGATGTTTTAGGATAAGAAAGGTCATGAGAAGATGTGTTGGCTTAATATGAAATGACATGAAGAAGCTTAGTGATCTGAAGGATGATCTAGTTAATTAAATGGTGAAGAATGAAGTTGTGTGTACAAGGTCTGTAGGTAGGGAATGGAGGTTTCCAGGTGTCTAATCAAGGATGGTGAGTTGTCAAAATGTTCTATTTGCATAATAAATGTGTGTTGATATTTTTATAGTATGCTCAAGGTGTGTTCAGGTTTTTTGGTTCTGAAGGTAAGAACTTATCAATTTCTATTACTTAAATTGATTGGTAAAAATGATGAATACTAAAGGTAAGGTTAGTATAGAGTATGAGAAGAATGTGTTGTCATAATGTTGGTATCATGAAGAAGGTCTTAGAGTTCTATATATGACAAGTTGTCTCTATCATGGAGTTCACAGTGTTCTAAAGATGAGATAGTTCCATGAGAGTGCTTTAAAAGGGTTCTAAACCATGATGGATTGTAGAGGATAAAGGGCAATTATTTTGAGATCCATATGAGAGTTTTTCATGTCTGTTTCATTTTTTTAAGTTTATCTAATGAAGATATGAGATTTATTGGTGGTTTCATAAGGATATTGACTAAGTGTGGATAGTGTTGAAAGGTTTTTGGTAGATCTAGTTCTTTGAGAAGTCTTTTTGAAGATATCATGATCCAAGTAGATCATGGAGTTAGGGGTGTTAACTTAGATAGTTTGAAATTCTTGAAGGGATATGGATGATATGAGGAGGATCATATGTGAGATGTTCTAGTCATAATGGAGATATGAATAAGTATGTTACAGGTGTGAACTCAAGTATGTTGATTTTATGACTTGATTAAACCAAGGTAGGTGCTTTGTTTATGTATTAGATCCTCATGCATAAACAAAGGGGGAACTTTGTAAATGGTCAGGTCTTAAGATCAGAGGAATGTGTGGTAGAATTTGAGAGAGAAGGTATGAAGGCTATTATAAAAAATCATAATTGTTGGAAATGATTTGAAGATGCTCAAAAGGGTACCTAAGATTAGGTGACTTAGGGGGAGTCCCTCTAAATGTTTTCAAGTTATGTTCATGCAATTTCTGATGCTCATGTATGTTTTATCTTCATAAAATTTATGTATGATCAAAGAAGATTGTAGTCATGGAATATGTTTAAGAATCTCAAGGTAAGAAGAGGTATGCATAATGTTATGGGGAGTCTGTATCATCTTTCATAGGTGGTCCTTCATATTATTGGTCCTTAAAGTCTTTTCAAGTCTACAGGATAATAATTTGAGCCCACTTTATCATTATGTCAAAGGGAGAGAAAGTCTTTGAAGAGAGAGATCTATAGAGTCTGATCATAAGCTTTGAATTGATGTTGACATCAATGACAAAGGGGGAGATTTTTGGATGTTTGAAATGATTTATCTAAGGTAACCAAGGATGTTGATGAGGTGTCATGTGTGTTAGAAAGACAATGACAAAGTGTGATTCAATGTTATTTCATATTTCTTTAGTGTTTTAATTAGATAAGTAGATGGTGGATATTTGTAGTCATATAAAATGTGAAAATTGGTAACTTGAGTGTGGATAATGAAACCCAACCCATAGGTCCCTCTTAATTAATCTCATGACCCTCTTAGGCACCTTTTCACTAATTCTTAGTCATCTATAGCCTTCCATGACCTGATTCTATCTCAATCAAACTACTTTTCCCATGATAAATCCATACCCTAGTTCCCATACCCTCAAGACAATAGCACCCAACTTGGACTATAGTGATAGACCCTAAGGTGTCCATTTTAGACGCTCTTATCTAAGTGTATTTTTACCACCAATGGTCATTTTTTTTTGTTCTTATCCTTCTTCTTGTTAGCTTAATGTGAATACATTCAACACATGACCAATAGATCTCTATAAAATCCCATTAAAAGTTCATTTAGAAAGGGTTGGTAATTATCACAAAGAAACCAAGAATACAAGCAAAAAATCTATGGCAATCTTCCCTATTCTTTGCATACAACCAGTCAATACTATTACAAGCACATTTAAATATTTACACTAGTCCCTAGCCACCTCAAACACACCCAATTTTAGCATTTACATCTTCATACACATAATTTCAAAAATCACATCAAGTAGAAGAACTACATATGGCTTGATCCCTCTTTGAAATATTGGTATGTAGCCAATGTTCCCACACAAGGGGTGTGAATACACATTCAATGCATCTTACACACACTAACCCCCTCTCTTTCCTAAAATTTGTCAAATCACAATGGAGTTTAGGATTTGAAGACTAAATTATCTCTAAAGGGAGTTTCATGGACATCCAATAGTCAAAATTTTAGAGGCAAGCTCACATAGACACAAAAAATAAAATTGAGAAAGCTCGAGTCTTCTAGACAATAGTGGTAGAAGAAGACTATAGCATCGAACCATAGGGTTTCCTATTTTAGTGCTCCTATCTAATCACAAAATAAATTATATATCTTGATTTGTGACACTATCCTAGTCTTGCACAGTAAATTTTAGACCCTGCAACAACCATCTTAGTTTAAGTCTTATTTTATTTACATTTATTACTATTTTTAGAAAGGTTAAAATTATAGTTAAATTATAAAAATTAATATCTTAATTATTACATATTTTTTCACTAATTTTATTACTCTATACTGTTAACTAAATTAGGAATAGGACTCCAATATTCCTAAAACTGTTAAAACTTTTGGTGAACCTGACTTACTTCATTTGCACATAAAAACCCTAGAAACCCTAGGGTAAATTTATTATTAATTTTTCCTATATTTTTCTAATTTTTTACTAGCATAATAAAATTAGAAATTAGCATTAAATTTTAAAAAAATTTAGTAATTTTAAAATTATTTTCTTTCAAACCCTAAATGCCCATATTAGGTCCCAATTTTTTCCCAGCATTTTTTCCTATATTTTTTTGATTTTTTACTTGCATATTTAAATCAAAAATTTAATTCAAATTTTCAAATTCCATAGTAATTTCAAAATATTATTTTTCCTCCAAACCCTAGTTTCATAAACTAGGTCCTTTCAAATCAAGAATTTTTCAATAATTTTCTAATTTTTTACTTGCATATTTAAATCAGTAATTCACTTCAAATTTTAAAAATACCTATTTTCAAAAACCCTATTTGCATATACTAAATCACATTGCTTTTGAGGTATCACATTACATGATTGTGAGCTTCATATCCTTTTATGCATATTCTAGTTCACTATTTAGATTACATTTGTTTAATCTTTTCTTCCATTATTTAGGTTGTTTTCCATATGCCACTTAATGTCCTTGTATCTCGTCCTTTGAGAAGAAGTGCAAGACTTAGTGGCAGCCCTCCTGAACTCACCTAGATTCCTTCAACCTGACCATATACCATGGATAAACAACTAGCTCAGGTTCCTATTATAGATCCTACACATCTAGATTACACCAATTTCAATGAGGATAATTTTGACAATAAAAAATATGAGAATAGAAATGATGATACAAAAATTAATGCTCATTATCCACCTCATTAGGTTCTTTATCCACTTCCACCTATTATTGATAATGAATTTGTCCTCAATAAATATTTGATCCTAGAATCAAGGACCAACCCCAAGATCATACTCTTATCTTACAGTCTATCATGGAAATTAAAAAGGCTAATCAAGATGAGTCTTCCATTCTCACATAGCAACCAATTACACATGACACTATAGGGGACAAGTATGTCTCGACAACCCACTATAACAAACCAACCTTCTTCTATATCACCATCTACAGCTAGTATAACTTTATCTCCTGATGTGGAAGCCCTTTTGCAAGAGATAAGATATCTTCAATATAAGTTGTTACATCTTGAGCAAGGTGATTCTAGACTAACACAAACCTTGGATTCTTTTATTCTACTTCATGCACCATTAACATTTCATATTGCTTCGACACCCTTGCCACAAGGTTTTGTTCAACCCAAGCTCACTCTATATGATAACAAGGGTGATCCAGAGACACATTTGAGTGATTTTAATTTAGCATGATTGGACTATATACCAAATGATTGGTTACTTACCAAGCTATTTCTATGAATTCTAAAGGATTATGCTTTATAATGGTTCTATAGTCTACTAAATTAGTCAATCAACACATTCAATCCTTTATCTATTATTTTCCTAGCTCATTTCAACATTAACATTGGTGCTAAGGTTCCTATGCCCAAGTTGCACAATAAAAACAAAGGTTAAATGAGCACCTCATAGATTATGTTCTTTGATATATTAATATCTTGGCTAAGATGAATATCCCTATGGCTGATCAAGAATTATAGGATCTCTTCAAGTAGAGTCTTCTACTAGCTTTACATTAATCAATAATGTTTAAAAGATTCTCTTCTTTTAGAGAGTTATGTCATACACTAAAGGAATGGGAAGTCAAACTCATTTCAATGGGGAAACTTAATTACACAAGAATACAAGAAATTATGAACAAGAGTAACAACAAAGTCCCATAAAAAGTCAAGGTCAATGATAGAAAGAATATAAATCAACCAACAGTTAATGTAGCTTCAGAGACCCCTCAATGTGTGGTTTTATCATCACCTCCTCAGTGAACTTTTTCCAATTTACCAGCTTCTTCAGCCAAAGTTTTATTGTAGATTTTGTAATATAATATCATATATCTCCCTCCTATTTAGGAATTTGACCCAATAAAGCCTCTTCTACAGGGATATGATCAGAATGTATTTTGAAAATTTCAAAGGATACCAACCCACACAACAAACAGATGCATCAATTTGAAACACAAGATATACGACTTTATAGATGATAATACTATTGATCTTGGCACTTCAAGTGAGCCTCCTTATGCAAAAAACACACAAGATAGAGATTTGAAAATATTTTTGGATCCTTTCCCATATCATTCTAAACAAGAGACAGGGGATACATCAGGTGTTCATCATGCATATCATGCACATCCTCCACTAGCTACATACAAGGCACCTTCAATTGAGTCACATCCTTTGAGCAACATGATTGGTGTATATAATTCTAGATTTCTAGCTAGACTTTCTATCTCCTTCTCAGAGTAGGAGATAGTTGAGGATGATTCAGATTATCATGCACTTTTTTATCAGATCTTACATTTATAATCATCTTATTCATAGTGTTCTCATAGATAATAGATCTAGTATGAACATGTGTACTATGACATTATTTAATCATTTGGGATATTTAGAGTGGGATATTACCCTGATGGACATAGTTATCAATGGATTTAGTGGGCACATACAGATTTTATTGGGTGAGATTTTACTTCCTCTACAGGTTGGTCTAGCACATGTGCCCACATCATTTACTATTGTTCATAGTGTAAGAGTTTTTGATATGTTACTTGGTCAACATGGATTCAAAAACATTGAGTAGTACATTTTATATTTCATAAATGCATGAAATTCATTCATGATAATCAAGTTTTTATAGTTGGTAGTTCAATGAGTTACCACTCCCCACTTCAGATCCATCTACTATTTTTTAGTGACCAATTTCAATTTTGCTACCAATTTCAGTTTCTCCACTAGTTATAGTTCTTCCAGTTTAGATTCAGACATAGTCAAGGCCTTCATCACCAACACAGAAAGTTCATACACTTTCATAGAGGTCTCTTTTAGAGCAACCATGATTTCAAGATTCTAGACAACTTCCAACTACAGTGTTTACACCCAAGGTAGTATTATTGAGGTCTCATACCTCTACACATAGAGCACATGTTCAGAGAGTTTCTCCTACTATTAGATGGGTCTCTAAGAGCCTTATAGTTGCATCTAATTCTTAGAGTTATAGAGGGACCCCACAATTATTTTCCACTATATATATTTTAGAGCATTTACAACATACACAAATTTTAGAACCATAGTCTCATCCCTTCCATCATGTTTCATGATCACACATGATCCCTTTCCTTGATATAGGACACCATGATAGGGAGTCTCCCATGAGACTCATCAGTTAGTATCATTTCTTCTCAAGCCTTCCTTGTATATATCTTCCTTTTAATTACTTATAGATAATTTCTCAACATTCTTATACATAGTTTCTTTATGATTTATTGTAAATAGCTCATATTAAAAATACAAAAACATTCAAATATTTCAAAAATCCAAAAATAATACAAAATATCAAAAATCTAAAAACATTTAAATATTTTACAATACAAAAACATTAAAATAACCCAAAACACCAAAAATATTTGAATTGTATGCATTATCCATGTTTTACATTTCTAAAACCATGCTAGACTTACATTTGTTATTCTATGTTATTATTTGTCAATTTATTTACATTACCACATGCTTCACTTGATATTATTTGAGTTTGTGCAGTGACATCTAGATCTTTGATTGCTTCACTCTACCCATTGAGGGGGCATCTTACTTCTACATTCAAGACACACATCAATATACATACCCACTGGGGGTATCTTCTACATGACTACACCATCCAGGTTATGTCATTCCTACACCACACACTCTAGTTATCATGTTGATGTACATTACCTACTAGATTACATAGATTACTCTATTGACATTCCACTAGTATATATTACTTGTGAATTTATTAGCATATATCTAGTATTGTACTACATGTCTTACATACTTCTACTTCTTACTTTGATTAGTTAGATGTGATTGTATTTATAGTATATTACATGATTTCCTTTCTTGATTTACATAGCTAAATGTGTTTGCATTTCTCAGTTCTTATTTTGTCTCTTATATCTACCTTAGGACATTTGCCAATTTCCTTTGATTCTATTCTTGTGTGTGCCTTAGGACATTTTCCAATGTCTTTTGCTTGTAATCTTCTATGTGATTATGGCTTTCATGTCAACCTTATTTCTTTCCAATTACATGTGTATGTAGCATTTGAACATGCCTTGAATGTTTGATTTCGAATTTGAGTGACATGTGCCCATGTCACTTGTTTTCTTGGCCCCTTGGCCACTCTTGTATGCTTCTTGCCTTGTGTGTTTGTTTGCTTGTTTGTTTCTCAGATGTCATGATAGACATCATGCTCCATCCCTCCTTGACAAATAACAACTAACTAGACTTCCAAATTTAGTTCAAAACATTACACATGATATTAAATTTTTATATCTATCTAGGCATACCCCTGTTGATCTAACAATCTCTCATGCAAAACATGTTATATCTTGTCGATTATCATTGATATATAATGTCTTTTTGTAGAATAACACACTTGTAGGGATCTTTCTTCTGAGGGCAGTCATTATAAGGTATTAATTCCTAACCTTAGAAGAGGGGGAAACAAATAAGGGTCTTTGTCACAAAGATCAGAGCTCCTAATGGTAAAATAAACAACATTTAAACCACTTACAATAGCAACCAGACTTCAAACTAGGTAGAATAGACAAGGCAAATAGTGAAAAATATAGAATAGTCATCAAAATTAGCCCAAGATAATAGTGCCAAGATTGGACTATAGCACTAGATAGTAGGGTGTCCATTTCTAGATGCTCTTATCCAAATTAAAAAAAAATAGGTTTTCTAAACACGTATAAAAGTAGGTTCAACTATAATTTTACACATTAAGACCAATTTAGCTATAGCAATTTTAGTATAATTTTTCTCAGAGAATCTAGATATAAGGGGCATCATATACAGCATGATGGCTTTTACTTCCAGTTTCATATTATGTAGTTGATATAACTTTGAAATTAGAATCCATGTTTTAGACACTAGTGATTGAGGGTAATGTGCATAGCATAATTGACTTCTCTTCTTTTTGAGTTTAGCATATTACCCAAACATTCTCAATAGTTGCATGCCTTATTCCATATGCAGGTGGTTGGCATCATTTTAGAGTGACTTTCATACAAGTTGAACCTCCACATTTTTGAGTGGCTTCTACATAATCCTATTGCCTAGTTTTTGAGTGGCTTTTATATAAGCTTAATATCCACCTTTTTTGAGTTGGCCAAGATTGGCCTAGTTTCTAGTACACATTCAACTATCCACACCACATTGTCATATTATATTACATTCATGAGCATCAATATCCATCTCATATAACATACATTTATACTGGTATTATTTCATAGCTTCACTTCATGGGGTAATAATGGAGCCAAAGGACTGGCTAGCCTTTGTATTCTTGAGCCACCTATTTTAAGGGATTGGATACACAATTCAAACATCAATCAACACATGCAGGATCACATAGCTTCACTTAGTGGGAAATGATGTAACCAAAGGATTAGTTATCCTTTGTATTCTTGATCTAACTACTCAGAGGGATTAGACACACAGTCTAAACATTGATTAACACACACATGATCACATAGCTTCACTTATTAGGTGATAATGGAGCCAAAGGGCCAACCTTTGCATTCTTGAGCCACTCTTAGGGAATTGAGCACCCAACTTCATTCATGATATTACTCTTGGTATAGCATCATTTATTACATACTTAGCACCATAATAAATTTTGTATTAGTTCACGTACTCGGTGAGGTGTATTCATTCCTTTCTCTTCCTCTCTCTCTTACCCAGCTTTCTACATTCTTATTTTAGATATAGCGTATCTAGTAAGAACTGATCTACTCTTTGTTTTCTCTTGAAAATTTACACTTCATAATGTGCTCTCTCTATGCACACACAAAATCACATAGCTTTATGAGCTTCACCATTGTAAGTAAGTTTAGGTACACTTTATATTTTTTCCTTTATCCTATTATTTCACTTTGCTACATCACTAGAATAAGGGGGGTGGGGGGGGCAAATGTAGTTATATAAAATGTAAAAATTGGTAACTTGAGTGTCTAATGACACCCAACCTATAGGTCCCTCTTGCTTACTCTCATGACCCTCCTATGCACCTTTTCACTAATTCCCAGTCATTTATAGCCCTCTAAGACCTGATTCTAGCTCAACTAGACTATTTTTTCCATGAAAAATCCATCCCCCTAGGTCCTGTACCCTAAGGACAATAGCACCTAACTTGGAGTATATCATCAAAAACTAGGGTGTCCATTTCTAGCATTCTTGTCTAAGTGCATTTTTATCACCAATGGTCATTTTCTTCTAGTTTTTATACTCCTTGTTGGCCTAACATAAATACATTTGACCCATGACCAATAGATCCCTATAAAATCCCATTCAAAGTTCATTTATAAAGCATTGGTAATTATCACAAAATAAGCAAGAATATAAGAAAAACCACTAAGGCAATCTTCTCTATTCTCTGCATAGTACCAGCCAATACTATTATAAGTACATCCAAATCCTTACACCATCCCCTAACCACCTCAAGCACATCCATTTTTAGCATTTGCATCTTCATACACATAATTTCACAAAGCACATCAAGTGGGAGAACTGCATATGGATTGATCCCTCTTCAAAGTATTGGTATATAGGTGTCATGCCCACATAAGGGGTGTGAATACACGTTCAGTGCATCTTACACACACTAACCCCCCCTCTTTTCCAAAGTTTTTCCAATCATAATAGAGTCTAGGGTTTGAATACTAAATCAGCTCTACAAGGAGTTTTGTAGACATCTAATAGTCAAAATTTCATAGGCAAGCTCACATAGACATATTAAATAAAATCCAGAAGGCTCAGGTCTCTTGAACAATAGTGGAAAAAGAGGAATATAGCACCAGACCCTAGGGTGTCCTATTTTGGTGCTCCTATCCAATCATAAAATGAAGTCTAGATCCTAATTTATGACACTATCCTAATCCTACACAGTGAATTTTAGACCCTACAATAGTCATCTCAGTTAGTTTCTAGCTAAGTCTTATTTTATTTACATTTAATACTATTTTTAGAAAGGTAAAAATTATAGTTAAATTACATAAATTAATATTTATTCAATGATTTTATTACTCCAGACCCTTAACTAAACTAGGAATAGGACTTCAATATTCCCAAAACTATATAATCAATATTATAGATGGTATGGTAATGTTACAAAGACACTATGGTATGTTTTGAGTTTTGGAGTTCTTGTAAAAGTGAAAGAAATTCATCAAACCAGTCATATGAGTGTTTAGGTTCAAGAAGTCATCTTGATAGATAAAGTTGAGTGAGAAAATTGATGACATCCGCATTCACACGTGTGAAGGTTTCAAGAGTAGTTTGATATATTGATAGATTCCCCTATGTGAGGAGATCATATGGTTCAAGTGTTAGGTCTAGACATAGATCATAGAAAATTTTATTAAGGTGAAAATTTGGCCTCTCAGACAGAGTTCAATAAGTTCCCATACTTAGCCAAATTTTTGATATCAAAGATTGATGAAGCATGTTCAATCATGTAAAGGAAGATTAACTATTTGCATTAGTCAATAAGTTAAAAAAATTATTAGAATGCATGTAGGCATAATAAGTGGTGAAGTGTCATTGAATACAAAGTGTAGGGTGTGTAGAAGGCATCCAAGGATGCCAAATGGTGGAATTTCATTAGAGATTGACTGTCAAGTATGTAGAGGTCACACAGGGCTGCCAAGTGGCTTGATCTCATAAAAGAGGATAAAATATCAATGGTGAGAAATGCACATTAAAGTTATGAAGCTTACGAGGACATTGATGGAGAACATTTGAGCAAGATATGTGAGGACAAGAGATGAAGACACGTGTTTACAATTTTGCATTAATCAGTGACCATTGGCATTAGAATTAGCAAAAAGATAAACCAGTGCTCATTATTTTTCTTATATATTTTGATCTAGGATGAATTTATTGATGGTGTAAAAGGAAAGGTTGAAGAGGATTTCAAGGCACATCCATATAATCTAGTTATAATGTTTGAATATTTTTACAACAAAATTTATTGAGCTCTAAGTTGACTAAAGGTTTGACCATGTTCTGCAAGTGACCCAATATGGATAATTAAAGAGTTCTTGATGGTATTTTAATATTTCAAGATGAAATAAATATTAAAAAGTGTTTTAAAATCCATGAGGATAATTTTTATATATTTTGGAGGTTTGAATAATCCATATTTATTATGAATAAAGGCTTAGAATTTGATTGTGTTTATTGAATACACTAGTAAGTTTGAGTGACCATCTTGAAGAGGTAAGTTGAAAATATTATGAATAGATTTGAGGAATAAATTGAGTATGGAGATGTTAGATAAGTATCAAATATTGATGATAATGTATTGGTTGTCATTATTTTCCACTAATTAGTTATGGAAAGTCAAAATAGTTTGATTGTATTTTGATTGTATATGCCTAGTCTGAGTGGTCAATCCGAGAGAGTTGATTTGAGTGCTTAGAGCCTATGTTGAAGTGTCAAAGGCACATGGAAGTGTTGTAGAGGTCCTAAAGGTTTCACCCATGTGATATAATCATATGGCTATGTGAAAATATTTGAGTATTTGATTTAGAAGTTTGAGACTATATTTTTTATGTATGAAGGCTTAAAGACCGAGGAGACCTCACTTGTAGGTTTAAGTGTTGAGTTAGTGTTCTAGGTGGAATAGACCCAGATTAGAGTGAGAAAGGGAATATTGAAGATAGGTTTGATGTGTTTAAATAATTTTTAAAGGATGAAGGTGGTTCAAGTAGTCTCACATGTAATATGTGAGTATGAAGGCCTAATTATTTTAGGTCTCACCAAGACCTAATGGTGGTTTGGGGTTAATGAGGTAATGGCTGACCTAAGGAGTGTGGGGTTCTTAAATTCAATGTGTATGAAAACTTATTTCAAAGGTAGATAAAGTATGGTAAGCATCTTGGTTGACCAAGATGGGTTAAATGAGTGTATGGTATAAATACTAGGCATAATTGGCCTATTTGGAGTGGATTAGAGATAGTGTGGTGTGAAGCAAAGAAGAGAACATTTGAAAAAAAAAAGGTACATGTAATTTATGACCATCAGAGATAAAAAATGATCAGTCATATTTATTTGATCAATTTTATGTTGGAGGACACACATGTCATTTGACCTAATGAGCTTAGAAGAGGCAGGTTGAGCGAGTGAGCCCTTAAGACTATTTGGGTGAAAGATTAAAGGCAAAGAGTGAAAACAAAGGTGGTCATCATTAGTTTAAGAATAGAAACAAGTGTTAAAGATGTTTTTTTCAAGGTAGTTGGGTGGGTGCTTGGTTTCCTTGGGAATTGGTTCCTCCTTGTAAGGTGAAACTTGTTAGAAGATCTAGTTGTTAGTGCTCAGCTAGACAGGGGTAGTAGCTCCTTGTGGGGTTGGTGTCTCACTAAATTAAGGTATGGGTGTACTTGATCACTTAGATCTGGTCTAAATATTGGATCTTGTAATTTTAGTATTATGGTCCATCTTGCAAGGTTCAGTGGGTTTTATCCCACAAGAGGGTTTCCCACATATATCATGTGTTATGTTCTTAATCTTGTTATGTTCATTGCAATGGTTAATTTATATGCATCATGATTATATGTGCTGATTATTTAAGAATTGGGAATTGAATTAGATTATATTGCATCACCAATTTACTATGCCCTAGTGATTGTACCTCTAACATGAAGTTGACCATGTGGTTATATTTTTCTATGATTTTTTATGCATGATCAAGAAGTAAAATCAAATCTTGTATTTAAAGTGAAAAATTAGCATGGAAGATTGATCTATGTGGAAGATTGTTATTTTCATTTGCTGTAAATTTTCTTAAAATCCACTTTTTGTAGATCTAGTAGAAATAATTTAATTTTTTCCGCAAGCATTTAGTATTTTTTAGTGCAATGTTTTATTTTTGACCCATTTATGATGGGATAACCTTGTAAAAACTATATCTTGTGATCAGTAACTCAAAATTGAGTGTTATTATTTCAAAAGTGTATGTTTTTTAATGCTTGATCTATTAGTGTCATTTATTTTATAAAAATACACTAAAATGTAAAGTGTTATATTTGAGGGGGGCTATACAATAACCATAGGGGATTTGCTCTCTCATTACAATTTTAGATATATTTTTAGCTGAGATCGATGTCCTATTTGTAAGAGATTTATCCCACATTACTCTTTCTTATCCCACATAGTATTGCTTATGCCACTCTTACACATTGCACTATATCAGATGCATTTGTGGCTGAGTTTGACGTCCTTTGCATGTGATTTGTAGATTATCATTTTTTGGTAGTTGATCCTTTCAAGTGTATTTTTCATACATGATGGATTTTTTGCCTTTTTCACACTCTTCCATCATCCCATTACATGCTCTACTCTAGTTTACACATTAGAAATTTGACACACTTGTAGTTTATGCCATGTCTCTATCAAGGCCCCTTTCTTAGTGCCTTATCTTCTTCTATGGAGATACTTTTTTATCCATTTTTTTAGAGTATATCTCATGATAGGTGATGGATTTTTTAATAAGTCAATATTCTTATTATTTGGAGCTATTCTAGTGAATTCTAGTGTCTTCCTTATTTCTATTTAGTGTTTTTTTGTGTATGGAATATATTGTACTTACACTAATTTATAAAGTGTCATGGAGGGTTTGTTGATTTAGCCTTGTCTACCTTCATGTTTTTTTGTGGTCTATTTTAGGCACCTTTTCACTTCTTCAGTTGCTTGTGTTTTCCATCACCTCCAGAGCCATCCTCTTTTAGATATTTTATCTATATTTTTGACACCATTTTTTCTATAATTGACAGTCTCCCATAGCATGAAGTGTAGTTATTCTAGTAAATCCCAGTGTCATCTTGATTTATTTGACAGTTTGATAATCTCTATTAGTGTGATATGGATCTATTCTAGTGTATATAGTGTCAAATTGTTCAATGTTTGAGTAGTGGCTTCAGACCACTCATGCAGACCTTTTTTTTATCACTTCACCTAGTTAGTAGTATGGGGGTGTGGTGTACATTCTAATTCTTAGGTGTTGAGTGTACCTTATACATGCGGTACTCTTTTGTACTTTCATCACCACTATCAATATTCTTGATTAAAGATATTCTGATGAAGCCCAATGTCAATTATTTTTATGATCAAATAGTGGATTTACACCACTCCTACAAATTGAGTTCCTTTGTGAATTTTGAGTACTTATAGTGTGGACTACTTCAGCATCATCTTTGGGGGGATTTCTAGCTCTCTCTTCTTTTTTATCTCTTTTGGCCCGGGGGAGTTTTTCCTATGGGTTTCTCTCTTTCTCAACTTATTGAGACTTATATGTATATTTTACACTTTTTTTAGTGTTTTGTAGATTCTTCCTTTATACATGGGTATCTTATTTAGGCACTTTATTTATTGGAACCCATATGAGTATTTTTTACTTGTCTCCATGGCATTCTTGTTTATTCTTATACTGACACCAATGTGGTATCCCTACTAGTGACACTAGTGTGGTAGCCCCACTAGTCTTTGTGTTCACTTCTCACCATCTTATTGGAGGGTATTCAAGAAATGCTTCCTTAGGTTTATCATTCTATGTAGTATTATGGAGCACAGTGTTCATGTTTAATTATCCTTGTATTCATAACCATTCCTACTTTCACTTGGTGGTTAAATAAACTCGACATCCATGTACTCTAGTAAGATGGTTTGGCATCCATAGGGACACATGTCTTCACACCATATCCTTTATTTTACCCACCTGAGCTACACTTAAGGAGGGTGTTGATATAGGATATTACTTTCCTACTCTTTATCTTATTTAGGAGTTATTTTCTTTGGATATGTTTCTCCCACATTCATGAAGATGATGGTTTTGTGTCTTACTTACACCTATTGAAGTAGTCCCACATGCATTGGATAGTCTAGATTATACTTTCTTCTTCATATTTATATATATGTATTGTAAACTATTTGAAAATAGAAAAAAGTGGATAAAAGATATTTTATTCTTTGTATGCAATGCATTAGCTTCATGGCTATGATAATAGATTCATGGAGAGATCTTGCTTGAAGAGTCTTCTTAACTCTATCACCTTGGCTATTATAGCACTGGGTCTCCTTTCCTCTATCTCCCCTATTCTTGGGATGCCAATTACATAACTAATCAAGGATTTAGGGACTCTTATCCTTAACCTATTAATAGTGGCTTCATCATCAACAAATTTTCTATAAAATTCTTTAGAAATGTCATCATTATACCTAGTCAATTTTTCAAAATATGCCATCCAAATTGCATCTAGGAAGATATTGACAGCGTCTTCATTTTCCCTAAATGGTTTGAGGTTTATAGGTTCACCATTGAGGTATGTATGTTCTCTCCAAAAAATATCTCCTCCCATAGTTTATTTTTTCTTACTTACATCAAAATCACCAAGAGGGTTTATCAGGGTTTGTTAGAGTATTAATGTGTTTAATATTGACCATTACTCTCTTAGCCTTCCCTACTCATTATTGAATTAATAATATATATTTTTTTATGTTTCATATAATTTATCTTATCTTAATATAATTAATTCACCCCCTAATTGTCTTGTCACCCAACCTCGAGCGGATGACAAGATATGTTATGTCTCGAAAAAAGGGGTATATTTAGGTGGAAGATTTTTTATAGTGGATATCAAATGTGATGGGAGCAATTGTCAAAAAGGGAAATAAATTACCATGGGATAATCCCATAGAAATCAAATAGTACATAAAATCATATGATGACATAGCCATGAATTTACACGTGAGATATAATATGATTACTTTATAATAAGAAAACATTATTATCTTTATCAATTTGGTTACCTAATGATGTGGATCTACTCAAATGCCTATAGTGAGTGCTAGAGCAATAAGATGTGTAGTAAGATAATAGAGTAATATGAGGTGGAAAGTGTGTTGAAATGTGATGATGCTCATTCGACAGTGGTCCTATATTTGACAATGTTGTAGGAATGTCAGTTAAATTGATGATGTGATAAGGTCCATTATTAGTGTTTACTATTGCAAGTTCTCATTATTGGATAAATAAATTCTTGCAAGAATAATTAGTGAAGTGTTGAGAGATGTCTTTTATTAGTTACAAGCAATTAGGGGAAAAATAGTGCATATAACTATCTATCTAAATTATCATCAAAGTTCCCATCATCTTATAACAACTTCATCTATATTTATATCAAAAGTATTTTTTTCTATTAATTTTTTCTATATATTCTAAAAGGAAGAAACAAAAGTATGAATGCTAGGGATAAGTGATTAGGTACCTAGAATGATGTGCACCATTCTAGACATTGTGAGAACTCCTCTTCGGCTGTGGAGGAAGAAACATGTATAAGAAAACACTAAACAAAATTGTTATTAGCATAGATATGTGTAGGCTACCAAGCTAAGTGATTTTTCTTGGAAACATAACACTTCCCTAGGATGATAGTATAATATTTATAAATAGAGTTTAAAACAAACATAAATTTAAAGAGAGAGATAGAGAGGGTTAGAATACCATTTACCATGTTGCAGGTCTGAATGTGTCAGTGAACAAATGTAATGCAAGTTGGGTAGTGGAATTATGATTTGGTGATATTATTGGGGAGGTTTAGGGGTTAGTAGTATAAAACCATAGTGACCAACATCGATTAAGTGATCAGTGTCAGTTTAGGTCATCGATATCGATTATGGTTATCAATGTCAGTTGGGGATATGATATTGGTGGGGTTATGGAAGGATTTTTTAGGAAGGTAAATAGATTTGTATTCTTGTAAAGGGGTCACAAGGAGTCATGAGGGGGTGAGTAAAACTCAGGAAGGGAAAGGTAGAGGTTGATATACTAATGTAGAGAGATGGAGGTGGGGGAGTGTTATAAATCCTCCATAGAGGAAGCTTAGGTTTCATGAATAGTTAAATAGTATATTTGTAAAACCAATATAAAACAACTATTTTAAAACATGCAAAAACATTGAAATGTACTTAGCTAGGTTAGATAGGTAAGAAGTTATACCAGATAGATGGCATTGATGAGGCTTGATGAACCAATGCATGAAAAAATAGGGCAAAGTGTATACTTCTAGTCTACAGTGCTTAAAATACTATGTAGTTTGTTAATTCTTAATTTGGAACAATTCATGCAGAGTGATGATAAGCTTGGATATCGATAATGATGCTATAATGCTCTAATAATTAAATCTCTATGTGAATCCATGATTTTTTAACCCTATGGCCAATTTGGAATCAAACCTAATTAACCGGCATTGATGGGCCCACTAGTGTCAGTCGAGGGCTAACCAACATCAATTCCCCAAGACTAAGTAAAATAGGCTATATTTAGCTTTTTAGCTCACTTCTTACTTTGAAAAATGGGTTTTCCCATTGGAAAATTGTCATAACATAAGGTTGAGAGGTAGTTAGGTAGATAAGGAGTTATGAGTGGGGGAATAATAGTTCTAAATAGCTTAGTGACAACAATAATGTCATCATAAAGGGTGTGTCTAGTTGGGTAGATATACTTGATCTCTAAGTCATTCATCATGGTTGGTGGAGATGTCATTAAACCCCATAGTTGGCTATCATGATTAAGAGATATG
This sequence comes from Torreya grandis, assembly GCA_037957365.1. NCBI lineage: Eukaryota > Viridiplantae > Streptophyta > Pinopsida > Cupressales > Taxaceae > Torreya > Torreya grandis. The sequence goes on along the minus strand of JARHVA010003018.1, from coordinate 1,551,453 downwards.
TGTGATCTCTAATTTCCCCTAATATAGTCCATTTTGGTCTATGAAAGGGTCACATGCTCCTAATAAAGAGAAAATTTTGAGGCAACGAGGGTTGGCAATTAGTTTTTATAGATAAGGGTGACCAATGTCAATGAGGTGGATGATGTTAGTGTCATAACCATCATCAAATACTAGACCAATGTTGATGGGTATCGACCAACATTAGTGACCTAGGGCATAGAAATGCCAACATTGATGATCAACCAAACTCAACAAAAAGGGTTTGGTGGCCCCCTCAAAGCTCATTTGTCATTTATTTATTACTAACACTGAGCTCTAGAGTTTCATGTGTGAAAACATCACTTTCATTTCATGTGTGAGATAGCTGGCAAGGTTTTAGTGGTGGAGAGGAGTTGTAGAGAGCTTAAGAGTGAGTGTACTGAGTTCGGCACTTATGAGACACCATCAGACCACACGGGTGGATTTGATACCAAGATGGTTACACTTATGGTTGAAGACCCCATAGCTAGAGTGGCTACCCTAGTGCCTACCATCCCATCCCACCATCCTTGAATGGATGAGGTAAGACCACTATACACCCACTTTTCAAATTAATAATGATTTTGCATATTTTTCAAATAGGGGGAAAAAAGGGTAAGGGTAAGGGGGAAAAGAGTAGCTATAGGTTAGAAAGTGAAATTAGGAAGATTTAAGTAGGTTGAGGGTTGAGGGTAGTTTTATGATAGAAAATGGGTATGGGGGGTTTTGATGGTTTATCCCTAGGGCTAAACTAGTCACTGACATTGACAGATTCAACTAATGTCAGTCGACCTACAAAAGACCAAGCTTGGTCTAGGAGACCAAAGTAGATCAAGTAATGATAGACACCGATCTCTAAAAAAGTAGGGAGGGGTCAGAGAGGATCATTTAGGAGGTAACTAGGTAACCCAAGGAGTAAAGGTATTCGATCATGAACACCATAAGTTGAGCACTAGAGGGTTTATGATCATTTTTAGTATAGGAAAAAGATGGGTTTATAAAGAAATTAGTTAGATGTTAGTCACTAGGTGAAAATGACTGAGCTAACCTCAAGAGACCCCATGTCAACTGAGTGTTACCTACATAACCCTATGAAGGGTCTCACGATGATATACTTCTCCCAAAGGGGAAACTAGGTTAGAGGGAGGGTTGGTTGAGATGAATAATTCTTGGTTTTAATGATGTGTACATTTATGGTTGTAGGTGATATAAGAACTCAAACTTTAGGATCAATTCTTGAATCTACTATCAAGGATATGAGTAGATGTGACTCCTGATGAGTGGGAGCATATCATTGTAGTTAGCCTAGGAGGATTTTGGAGATACGATCAAGTTGTGATAGATGTGAACTTGATGGTGGCATTGATAGAGTAATGGGATCTAGCCACCAACACCTTCCATATTACTCTAGGCAAGATGACAATCCTATCAAAGGATGTATATCAGATATTAAGGCTGCCAATACATGGTGCCAACTTATATGCATGCAATTAAGATGAGAATGATGTGCTCATGGGCACAATATTTGGAGAGCATGTCAGGGATATAGAGTACCACTCTGTCAATTTCACATATGATCCCCTATATGAGGTTGATGATGATGAGCATAAACTCACAATCATGTTCATGATTCGAGTGACTATTTATGCATTTCCAAACATGGATGGTAGTAGATTTCCTATGGATTTGATGGGTGTACTAGTTGACATGACAGAGTAGAGGATGGTATTTTATTGGGGTATCACCTTCCTCACATAGTTGTATAAAAATATCCAGGGGATCATATTATGATGATGATATAACCTTTAAGTGGGTCACCTTCTACACTATTGGGCCTATGAGCATATCATAGTGACCTAACCATTAGGCCTCCCCATCACCATCATAGTAGGCTATAGAGTTGACTTTAGATAGTGTAGAGAGTCCATGGCCCATGCATGGATAGATGGTGTGGTCATAGATGTTGAGTAATATATGAAGATGTTGGATGCCCTGATACCAACTAATATCATATGGATATCATATCTAACACTTCCTAAATTTTTGAGGTAGAAGATATATTTGAGACGCACCCAAATCATGAGGTGGGTGCATGGTAGGAGATTTGGGGAGGTGGAGAGGATACTAGCTGAGCATGTTAGGTGTCAGTATGGAATTTTGTAGGGAGTACCTCTTGACATGTTATGGTATAGGAGGGATGACATTGATCTACCCCTACCACTATAATAGGAGATAGAGGGGCTTGACTTTGAGGAGCTCCCAACTAGAGGATTAGATTATGCAAGTTGTACGAGGGTATATAAATCTTGGTAGTCAAGATAGTATGCCATGATCCCATGTAGACCACTTGTTGATATGCAAGCCATTACCAAAGAGAGATATATTACAATATAGGCTAGGGATGTATCATAGGTATAGCTATAGGTGCTACAAATATAGGTGATAGTGCTATAGGGATAGCTGATAGTAGTCATAAGTCTAGCTTTAGCCTTATAGACATAGCTAGTGGTATCACAGTCAAAGGTTATGATTATAGGTGGTCATGTGTCAAGGCTATAGGCATACCTAAATGCCATGATAGTGGAGAGAGATGCCCTAAGGGATGGATAGGTGGTTGCACCTCCTCCACAACCACAGGTACCATATGCCCCTACCATGATGGGACCACCATAAACACTATAGTAACCTATAGTAGGGAGTATGTGACCTCCGCAAATAGTGTCAATTAAGAGATAAAAAACTACTCTAGTGTAGATTGACTATTATACATAGGCCTTTAGGGCACATTTAGAGATCCCTAAATATGTTGACTATCTAGTTTAGTAGTAGATGATTGCATGTAGCACAGCATCAAGCTCCTAGCACTGTAGATAGGTTGAGGATATGGGTGACACTATAGGGTTAAGACCACCTCCATAGTAAGATTAGTCAGCTAATTTTATATATTTTTGAGTTTGATATGATGTACACACATATACCAGCATGTGTGTTGAAGATGTTAGATGTATATTTTTGAGAAAGAGAGACATATATATTGATGCAGCATTGATGTATACTATGATATTCATCATATATGAGATGGTACCATTTTTATGACATGATTTTTATTTATATGATGATGATGGGATTATAGATGTTATTTATTGATGACATGCTATTATCATGTGAGATGTTAGATGTTATGGTTGGGGTTATGATGATGTTTACATGTTAGTAGGTTATTAGAGCATTTCCCATATTTGTGATGGTACTTGCATAATTGAATGTTTAGATACATCTTAGCATTTTTCCATATATGTGATGGTGTATGCATAAAATGTACTATGTTGGTTTTACATTTTAGCATTTTCTATATATGTGATGGTGTATGCTTTAAAATGAATGATGTTGATATAGCTTCCGTGTGTATTGGTATTCATAGAAACTATTGATGAAAATGTTAATTATAATTCACATAACACAAATTGGCATTTGTATTAAATGAACTATTGAAATATGGATTGTTAGTATGGTTAGGTTGATTATCAAAAACAATTACTAACTTACATGCTTATGATAATAAATGTGGTTGATACTAGGCATATAGTTTTGATTTAAGTGATCAAAACTTATACCAAAGAACTGAAGACAAGCAAGTTTTCACCTCAAGACACAATGTCTAAAAGGAGAAACTGAAAGGTGAACAAGATGGTTAAGATGAAAGGCATGATGCTCTTTTATTGACAATGACCATAAGGTAGCATGTGGAGGCATACAAACATAATCCCTTTTCATGTGTTGCACTATCGACCATAGTTTTATTAGATAAGTGATTGGTTCACTTCATGGCAAATGAGCTTTAAGTCCCTTGTTTGCATTTAATAGGTAAGAGAGATGGGGGAATAGGGTATAATGAGCAAAGAGGTAAATGGGTAATGAAACCTTCTAGTAGGATGATATGCCCTTTTTGTAGGTAACCTAAGAACTTTCATAGACAAGTCCATGACATAAGTCTACTAGTAGTCTTTTCTTTTTTGATTTTTCAATGTGAGAAGTCTATATATGGGATTTTTGATTAGTTCTTTAGGTAATGTGAAGCTGATCAATATAGGAAGCTTTGAAGTACATTCTTGCTATAACAAAGTTAACATAGCCATCCTTTGAGGGAGTGGTCTATGCTTTATATATATTTTATGTATTTTCATAGATATCCTTCAATGGAGTAGTCTATTTATTGCATTAGTAATATACTACGTAGTTATCCTTCAAGGGAACAATCTATGTTTATTATAGTGACCCGAGAGATAATGAATTTTCTTTATATCTCAAATTTTTTTATTTTTTTTAGATGTTAGTCATGGACATGACTATAAAGGCTTACGGGTGTCCCTTTATGAGAATAAAACCACCAAAATTTGAAGTTTGACAAAAGTGTGAGAGGGAAAAGGGTGAAAGGAAGGTGTATACATGCAATAAGTGTGCTCAAGGGATGAGCTCATGTTAGAAATAGAGTAATGTGATGCTTGATTAGCAAAATAATGGTCATAAATGTAATGCATTTAAAGGCTCAAGTTTTGGCTTGCTTTTGAGATAGGACAAGTGATAATCCCTTGATACATATTTGTGAATTATGATATATGTATCAAGCCAATTAGGAGTAAACTCATCCTTTTTATTTTTTTCATGTTAGTCACATGTTGATTTTCCTTCAAGATGAGATCTCTAATATTGAAATCTCACTCTTTCAGATGCTTTTATAGGCATGCTTGATGTGCTCTTGATAGATTTGAAGATGGTTTAGAGCCACAAGTCAACATTCATCAAGTAACTCAAGTTGGGCCAAGTGTTCTTGGCAAAAATCATTATTAGAGAGGATATCTTGTAAGGATATGCAAAGCAAAGGAATATGTACCTCAAGAGGCAAGACTGTCTCAGTTCCATAAACTAAAGATAAATTAATATCACCCATAGGGGTTTGAATGCTAGTGCAATAGGCCCATAGAGTGAAGGGAATATGCATGTGCCAAGCCCTACTAGAGTCACTAACCACTTTCATGAGAATTTTGGTCATAGATTTGTTAAAATCCTCTTCCTATCCATTTGCTTTTGGATGAGAGGGAGATGAGAAGCTTAAATTTATTCCAAAGGCATCATTGAGCCTCTAGATAAAAAATTTATTGAAGGATTTACCTTTATCCATAATGATCTTATGTGAAATATCATAACAAAAAATAATGTGATGATTGATAAAGTCAATAATTTTGTCAAGTTTTATGGAGACAAGGGGAATTACCTCCACCCACTTAGTGAAATATTCTATTATAGTGATGATAGAGTCATTATAGAGAGATTAATGTCAGTTAATCTCACCGATAAGATCTAAACCCCATTGATAGAAGGGCCAAAAATCTTGAGCCACTTGAAAATCATGACTTGGTACATGAAGAAGATTTGTATATTGTTGGGATTTGATACAACATTGAATGTAATCATAGCAATCTTTGTTAAGGGTTGGCCAATAATAACTAAGTCAAATAATGTATTTAACAATCACATTCCTATTGAAGTGTCCACTACAAATTCCATCATGGACTTCTTTGATGCCATAAGGAACTTCAGTGCTAGTTAGACAACAAAGAAGGAGGCCATCAAAGCCTTGATTATAGAGAATACTCCCAAGCATGGTGTAATGAATATTGATTTTAACAAAAGCACATCACCCATTATTAGAAAAATTAGAGGAGACAACATCATAAGTGAGATATTCCACTAACTATTTATATCAGACATCATGAGAATTAGTGTCTACATTACCAACAAAAAGGATGTTTGCTAAAACATAAAAGGAAATGTCAGATAATGGATGATAATGTAAATATTCAAATAATATACCAAAGAGCGAATGTGTGATGCAAGAGAAGCCATGGTATCAACAAACTTATTTGTCAAATAAAGAATATTTTTTAAGAGATAATGGTCAAAAGAGGCTAATTGCATGTCTACATGATGTTTGTACCATTGTAGGATGTTGTTTTTACATTGATAAGATCCATTGACTTGATTCACCACAAGCAGGGAGTCTTCATAAATGTGGATGGATGTGACCCCCAAGAAAAGGGTTGTCTAAAGGTCAAGAACCAAGGCCCCATATTATACCATGTTATCGGTCCACTCAAAATCTAGTTTGAAGGATAAAGCATGGGTTCACCATCAAAAGGAACAATAATGACCCCTACAACCCCTCTAGTTTGACATTTAGACTCATCAAAAAATTGATATTAGAAGATTGCATGTCAGGAAGAGGATAATCAACCAACTAGTCTATAATTTTTGCCACTTGATTGATTTTTGATGAATGAACTCCAAATCAAACTTAGTGATAAGCATAAGTAAATGAGCCATGCACTAGTTTTGATAGGTCTTGCATGCATATATTTGAGGGGATCAATGTTGGTGATGACATAGGTATTATGATTAAGGAGATAGTGTCAAATCTTATAAGCCATGAAGACTAAAGAGAGACAAAGTTTCTTGATGTGAGTGTACTGATTTTTAAAGTATATAAGAATTCAAATTATATAGTAGATATCTTGCTCCTTATGGTTGTCATCCCTATGCACAATCATAGCACTGATGGAGTGATCTATTGTTGAAATATAGAGATAGAAAGGTTGATCCTCTTTAGGTGGGATGAGGACTAGTGGGGAAAAAAGATAACCTTTGAGGAAATCAAATGCTTTTTGACACTCCTCACTCCACTCAAAGAAGACATTATTTTTAAGAAGGTGATGAAATGGTTGAATTCTATCTAATAATTAGGAGATAAAACACCAAATGGACTATAATTTTCCTTGCAGAATGTGAAGTTTCTTGAGGTTTTTGGGTGGAGGCATTTCTAGAATGGCTTGAACCTTAGCAAGATCAACCTCAATGTCATAGAGAGAAATGATAAATCCTAGTAACTTACTAGAGAGGACCCTAAAGATGCACTTCTTTGGGTTAAGATGAATGTTTTAGTGTAGAAGATGCTCAAGGATGATCTCAAGTATCACCAAATGGTCTTGGTGATGCTTAGATTTATTGATAAAATTATCCACATAGTCTTCCATGATGGTGTGAAAGAGGTCATGGAAAATGTAGGTCACCACACATTGGTAAGTAGCCTCATCATTTTTAAATCTGAAGGGCATAACACAATGAGAAAAGGTCCCCCATGGGGTAATGAAAGTGTTTTTATGATGGTCTTCAGGAGAATTCAAGATTTGATTTTAATCAGAGAATCCATCGATGAGATAAAGCATCTTGTGGCAATCCTTAAGATCTACCAGTTGGTCAATGTTAGGTAGAGGGAAATCATCTTTTGGGCATGCAAGGTTTAGATCATGAAAATCAATGTAAATATAAAGTCCCCTTGTAGGTTTGGTGACAAAGATGATGTCAAAGACCCATGGCAGGTAATCAATGGGTTGAATGAATTTAATGGATAAGAGGCATTGAATCTCCTCTTTGATGATAAGGGCAATGTGGGGATGCATCTTATGAAGTTTCTAATGAATAGGTTTAGCTTCATGATTTGTGACAATGTTTTGGTTACGATCACAAGGCATATGCCCAACATATCATTGTATGACCAATAAAAAGTTTTATTATGGTTGTCGAGGAAAGTGGCATAATCTTTTTGTTTAATATAATATAAGGATTGGCTAACTTTAAGAATGTAAGGGTTATTTAGAGATTATAAATTGATATCAAAAGTTGATTCATTTAGTATATTTTGCATCTTAGAGGGGAATGACTTCTAAATATAGGAGCCTTCAGCTCCCATGTAGGTAAGAATGGAGTCATCATCTTGACATTGGACTGTATTTATTGTCAAAAAGTCATCGTTGATCATGTTAGGATGAAGAAGGGGAAGGGACCTTGTTTCCCTATTGTGTTGATAGGTTAAGGGTCCTAAGTGAATAGTGTTCCCAAAAAAAACTAGGAGGGATGGATACCTCCAAATATATGGGAGAAGGTGGGGGGATAGGCAAAGGCAAAGAAGGAGGCAAAGGCTCCTCAATTATCAAAATATGGGGAACCTTAGTGAGCTTGGATGGCTCTTAAAACCCACACCATACCACTTCTTAGCATTCTTAATGGTTTTATTGGTGGGGTACCTGATGGGTGTATGAGTTCTTTACTCATACCAGCCCAAACCAAACCCTTTCTAGGCACACCTATATAGATAAGTGTTAGTAAAGCTAGGTTTGCACAAGAAGGAGAACTCACATGTGAAGATTTGGGTAGAAGGGAGAGAATTTCCTATGGTGGGAGTGTTATCAATCCTCCCATACAATAAATTCATTCAAAGATTGGGAGGAACATATAGTATGACATCCTGATGTGGGGATCATATTGGGAATGCATATGTAATATTCAATACTCTTGTAGAGTATCGAACATATCTAGCATGAAGAGATGATATTCACTGTGAGTAAGGAAATTTAATGTATCCTCCATAGGATCTTTCTTAGTAATCTAAGTCACATGTGTCTCTAAGCTTGTTGAAGCCTCATTAGTAGGAGGAGGAGATTATTTTAATGGTATAAGGGTCTCATTGGGCCTCTAAGTCATGTTGCACATCTTAAACAGAGGAGGATCAGTTGGAATGATGTAAACTTGACCCTCATACTCAAATTTAATACAATGATGTAAATTCAAGGGTACACAAGTCATGGCTCATATCCATGGAAATCTAAGTAGGATGTTGTATTGAAACTCTACCTCAATAACATAAAAGAGATCTAAAATAGTGTGAAGACCAACATGAATATGAAGCATGATCATTCCAACTGGGGTGGCCATGTTATCATTGAAGGAGTGAACAACCACATCTAATTATGACATATAGTGATCAGGTACATCTAATTGCTTATAGGCATGCATGGAGATGATGTTAATACTAACACCCCCATCAACCATGACTCTCTTGACATGATTATGGTTGATATATGTTGTGATGAAAAGAGTGGGGTCTTGGTCATCAAGGTGAATAATAATAAATTTAGATTCACTGAATGAAACTAGGGCTATAGTATTAAGGGAGCCTAAAAAAGTTGAGAGAGGTTGGGGATCATCAGGCTAAAATTCAACTAATTAAAGGGCCTTAATCAAGGCTTGATGATGCTAAGATGAGCTTTAGATTAGATCATATAGGGACATCTTCATAGGTGTTTGTTTTAGTTTCTTGATCATGGATTCCTAAACCACCTCTAAATATGTTGGTTACATGGTACTCAAGATAAAAATCTTGGGTATTTAAGGGGGAACATTCTTCAAAAATGGATGAGCCCAATGTGTTATAACCTTCTCCTTACCTTTATCCTTTTGAGTCTATAACTGAGTGGCCACATGAATTGATTTAATCTGAAATATAGGTAGTGAAGGTGGTGAAGGACTCTTGCATACATCCTGAGGCTTAAGTTTAGGCAAAGAAACATGAGAAGTCATAGGTGTAAATTTTAGAGTAATATGGAAATTTATGAGGGGATCCTTGAAAAGAGTGTCTATACCAAAGTATTATTGGATGATGACTGTGAGAGTTTTGTAGCTCTTCGTATCATGTCTAGGTGATCAATGATATAAACAAACCTATGTATCATCAAACTAAGAAGGTTTTGGTCTAAGAGGTTGATAAGGCTTAATCAAGGGGAGGGATATGCAAAATGATTACAATAATTGGAAACAAAGAGAGGCATGAAATCCTTTGAATGGGTTTTCATTTATTGTTACAATTGGGATCAATACCTTCTTTTTTTAGGAGGTGTTAGAGGGGTTTTACATGGCACCTTTTTGGGTAAAGGTGTGACCACATGTTTCATTAACACATTTTTATTTCTAGATGCCAAAATGTTGGAGGTTGAGGGATCACCATCAGGTAGAGGCAAGAGCACTAGTAACTTTTCCTTTTGGTTCACTGAGATACGGTGTGATCTAATCAAAGTCAAGGGGTGTGGCCCCAATATTGAAGGCAAAGTCAAAGGCATAGCAGGTTGATGAGGCTTAGGAAGCTTTGCATTCTTATTAGGTATAGGAGGGTTTAAATCTAACTTCAATTATGGATGAGTTAGATGGGACACTATGTGAACACCTAAATATTTTATTTACTTTAGTGTGGTAGACACTTGAGATGGAAATGGTTTTGACATTGGGTTTGAGCTTCATTTGGTGGAGGAGAAGGAGCTCAAACCTTGTTAAATACCTTGGAATAAATGGTTGCAAAAGGGTTAGTGATCAATGATGACTTTTTTTGTGTAGGGAAAGGAACTTTGAGCCAATCCCCAAAATTCCATGTGATTTAGTTTCTTGGAGTCAAGAAAAATGATATTTCCTACCAACCATGAGAAGGGTTTGGATAAAATTGGTGCAAGCCTTACTGTCACTTCCATAGAAGACTCAGGTGATTTTGAAAGAGGGGCATTATTGGTAGTAGCCAAATCAAGCTAAAGATGGGTGAGAACCATAATGGGATAATCCTTAACTAAGGTAGGAAAAGATACATTACCCTTTGATGGTGATGGAGGGACTAATGAAGTTGGTTCCTTAAGCAGATAGAGCACTAGGATAATTTATCCCCCAATGTGTGGATAAGGGACTGGCAAGGTGTGCTCTTCCATTGGTAAGATAAGTAGAAAAATAGGATTAATTTGAGTAGGCACAATCAATCCCTCAACTATTATGGGATTGGATAAAATAAGCTCCTCTATGGGAGAAAGAGGAGTGGATGGGGCACTACCTTCCATTGGTGGAGGAGAAGTAGGTGAATAAGACTCCTTGAGGGTGAAGAGCAAAAGTATGATACCCCCTTAACATGTGGTCAAGGAGTGGGTAATGCATGTTCTTTAGGTGGTATAAGAATAGTAAAAAAATTCACAAGGGGAATGGGCACAACATTCTCTTCACATGGAATAAGGATAGGTACAGGAGGGCCCTCTTCTTATGAAAGTAGAAGAGGTAAAATAGGTTCTTTTACTCAAGGGAGTGGGATAGGTATATCAAGATCCTCTACTTGGGGAAGAGGAGAAGGTAGAATAGGTCTAATCGCATCAAGGCAAATACCACATCAATAGTGTGGATGTTGGAGTCATGTGTATGCTTAATCATTACATGAACATTATTTTTAGAATAGGAGTGCTTAGGAAATGGCTTCCTAAATACATCCTAGTTTTGGTTAGCTAGCATTTTGGGGTTATCCAGAACTAGATCACCCTTATTGAGTATATCCTAAATAATGTTCTTGAGGGTCTTATAGTTACTAGCATCATGAATTTTCACTTGATGATAGCCACAAAACTAGTCTTCCTTGTGCCATGTGGATATAGGATGGGACAAGACGTATCAATCTATATGGGGTTTTGACCTAAGGATAATAGCTCCTTGCCTTAGTAGCTTATCCAACATGGAAGTGTATGACTTTCTAATCAAATTGTATTCTCTATATTCATACTGTTCTTAGAATTGCTTCATTGGGTTTTGAAAAGTTGAAGGCTTGGTTTGTTCTACCTTTGTAGAAGATACTGACTTAATGACTACTGCATTGGCTGAGCCTTTAGAATTTTGGTTGGAAGAGGAATATTTAGAGGAAGAGGAGTCACTAGGCTTATAATTTGTGTTTTTGTTGCATAACTTGACTCAGTCTTCATCTACTACCTAAATCTCAAGCTTTCATACCATTGTGAAGGCTTCATCAAATGTGCAAAAGGTTTAAACTGGAAAGGTCAAGGAGATTTACTTAGTGCACACTCTTGAATATATTTCAATGAGCTCAGGTTGGGGTAAAAATAAAGAGAGTTGATTAATGAGACCTTTCCAACAAGCAATGAAATCAGCTATAGACTCATCCTTGAATTATCAAATAGAGTAAAGGTTTGTGATTGAGACCATTTTAGAGATATTGATCGAGAAATGATCTAAAAATAGCTAAGCAAGCTAGGTGAAGGAAATCAAGGAATGTCGAGAAATGGAGCTATACCAATCTAGAGCATCACCCATAAGGGACATGGGAAAACTATGAAGCAATAATGTGTCATCATGTCCTATGAGGTAACCAGCATGTCTGAATGCTTGTAAGTGTTGTTTTGAGTCTTCCTTGCTTTGAAAGTGAGTGAACTTAGGAGGCTCCCACTAATTGGGATAAGGATGGATGGGTTCATTTCATATTTAATCATATGAAAGAATGTTCTTTAAACCTAAAATAGATGTTTCTAAGCTATACATCTTATCCATCAGCATCTTGATTATATCCAGAGGGGGATTTATTTGAGAGGTATTCCCCAAGATATAGGGGGCATGTAGAGAGCTTGAAGCAGTGTATAAAATAGGTTATTATGGTTAGGTAGACGCAACTTATAGGTAATGAATCATAGGTTGAGGGGCCAAGGAGAAAGGGGCTTCTCCCATAGGATTTAGAACAAAACCTTGGTTATGCATTGCCATCATGGGTTGGGTTATGGTGACACTAGCTAATGGATAGGTGGTTACTCTTGTATTAATTAGTGTAAGAGTAGCTAGGATTGACACAACCAAGTTCTAAAATAGGGTCTAACTTGGTTGAGTGGCTTACAATTTCAAGGTTAAGAAAACCCCAATAGAAGTTAGGTTTGACTGCATTATTGGAGAAACCAAACTCTGAGCATTAGATATGGTTGGGTTACTCATTGAAATGGTAGTGGGTAACCATAGGGGGAATGGTGGAAATAATTAACATTGTCTCCATCAAGGAAGTGGCCATACCATAAATCAGATCACAAGAAGAGTTACATGTCTAAATCATGACAAAGTAATGCTAGAGGGATTTAGTGTTATGATCAAGGAATCAAACAAAATCTTATCTACAATGGGTGGCTGACTAAGATTGACATATCTAGGGGAACCTCCCACACTAGTACTACGCTCCATGGAAGGATTGGAAAATGGAGGAAAAGGTAGAAGAGGTTGTCAACTTGTGAGATCAGTGAGAAGATTTGCTTGATTTCACTTCAAGACCATGCAAAAGGGAAAAAAAATTTAATATACCCTGTATCTATGATAAGAAATCATAAAAACCTAAGTTTGATTAAAATAGGTAGGTGCTTTTAGCTTGTTGTTTGAGGCAAACTAAAAATCATAAAAATACATAGAGATTGATATGGTTTGCCTAACTGAGTTTAGTATGTAGGAAGGACATTGACATCGATAGCCTAACTGAATTTGGTTACTTTGTAACCTAGAAAGGCAAAAAATTCACTATGTAACCAACCTAGACATGAGATCTGAATATAATAGTGAATGAAATAGGCCTGTGTGTCAACAGAGAATACTTAGGAGGACTAAAGCCAGAGGTTAACAATTCTAAAAGTTTAATACGACTTATTTTTGAAACAAAACATCCTTACCAACTCAAAAGTATATCAAGAAACAAAAAAGGTAGAAAAGATCATCCATCCAACTGACATTAATTCCTAAGAATTATTTTTAGTCTCATGGTGGCTTATGCCTTAACTAGATTATATGAAGAAGAAGATGGATAATAAAGGTCCTAGAAGCCATCTAGAGATGGTTTCAATATATTTGGCTAGGGAGTCCTCAATATATTATTATGTACAAGAGGCCCAAATTTGTGACTTGTGATTTAGTCTGGCCAGAACATCAAACTGACTTCATTTACTCGATGATGAAATATAGGTAAATCCCACCTAAGTATTTGGAGAAATTTTGAAATGTGTAAGTTGATATATGGTTTGAAGGTGTGTGATAAAGTTTTTTATGATTCATTAACCAACTAATTAGTTCTGTGTGTGACTAATATACAGCAAGTTGACTAATGATGCAATAAGTTTTAAACCCAAAAGCTAAAGTGTTTTCTTTGGATGTAAAATAATGAGGAAAGGGAAAGAGTATGAATTTCACTAATTTGATGTACATGAAATGAGGTAAGCAAAACTAATTTTCTTTTTAGCTTTTCAAAAATATTATGATCTCATTTAGAGGCAATATAAGAAGAGGTGTGAGAGAAGAGAAAGCTCAGTTCATTCCCTTAAGCTAAAAATGAAAGGTGTGGTATATTGATTTTATCAAAAATAAAACGAGGGAATGCAATAATGAAAACTTAACTATTGATGCACCTATATGAATGTCATTTTAAAAGTAAATAATGAACCCAATATAAACTCTAGGGTCCAATCAAGTGTGTCAAAATGTTTCTATTATTTTTTTCTATCTATTCTAAAAGGAAGAACTAAAAGTATGAATGCTAGGGATAATTGATTAGGTACCCATAATGATTTACGCCATTTCAAATGTTGTGAGAACTCATACTTGGCTATGGAGGAAGACACATGTGTATAAGAAACACTAAATAGAATTATTGTTAGCAGAGATATTTGTGGGCTACTAAGATATGCACTTGTTCTAAGAAGCATAACACTTCCTTGGGATGACAGTTTGCTATTTAGAAATAGAGTTTAAAAAAACATAAATGAAAAGAGAGAGAGAGAAAGAGAGAGAGGGTTAGAATACTATTTACCATGATGTAGGTCTGAATGTGTTAGTGAACAAATGTAATGTAGGTTGGGCAGTGGAATTATGCTTTGGTGAGGTTATTAGGGAGGTTAGGGGTTATTGGTATAAAAAATAGTGATCTATGTTGGTTTAGTGATCAGTGTCAATTTAGGTCACTGATATCAGTTATGGTTACCAATCTCAATTGGGGTAATGATATTGGTGTGGTTATGGAAGGCTTTTTTAGGAAGAGAAATAGAGTTATAGTCTTGTAAAGGGGTCATGAGGAGTCATGAGGGGGTGAATAAGACTCATGAAGGGCAAAGCAGAGGTTGATATGCTAAGGTAGAGAGATAGAGGTGGGGGAGTGTTACAACTCCTCCATAGAGGAAGCTTAGGTTTTATAGCTATTTTAAAACCAATATTTAGAAAACCAATATAAAATAGCTATTTTAAAACATGTAAAAACATTGAAATGTACTTAGGTGGGTTTGATAAGTGAGAAACTATGTGAAATAGATTGCTTTGATGAGGTTTGATGAATTGGTGCATGAACAGATGGGGCAAAGTGTATGCTTCTGGTCTACGGTGCTCAAAACACTATGTAGTTTGTCAATTCTTGATCTGGAACAATTCATCTAGAGTTATGGTAAGCTTGGATGTTGATAATGATGTTAGAATGCTTTGATAATGAAATATCTATGCAAATTTATAATTTTTTAACCTTGTGACCAATTTTGAAGTAGGCCTAAATGACTCCACTGATGTCAATCGAGGGCTAACTGACATCTATTCCTCAAGACTAGGTAAAAAAGGCTATTTTTAGCCTTTTATCCTACTTCTTAATTTGACAAATGGGTTTTACTATTAGAAAATAGTCATAACATGAGGTCAAGAGGTGGTTAGGTAGTTAAGGAGTTATGATGGGGGGAAGAATAGGTCCTAGGTGGTTAGGATAAAATGACCAAGTCCTAAGGTGAGTCAGAGGGTGAGAACTGGTCATAGGGTGAGGTGGCCAGGTGAGGTGGCCAAAGGAGATTTAACCAATTTAATTAAATAATTAAATTAATTAGATGTGCCTAAAGGTTAAATATATAGGTTAGGGAATAAAATAAGAAAGGGGTCAAGGGGTAATGCAACCTATGTAATCACACAAGGGATTAGCATAATTCTAGTGTCTAGAGTATCCAACTATGAGATATCTTGAAACAAATCCTACTCTTTACATCTTGTATACTTCCCATCTTCCTACATTGATTAGTCATTTTATGGAAATTTCCTCCTTTTTGCTTCATTGTCCCTAAATCTCGTATCATCTAATACTAATTTTTAGCATACACTACTCAACTTGAAATAATTGTATTTATCCCATAGCAACTTAATATGAAATCTGTAGTAAGCCAAATGCAAGTTATATCTATCTAAGGGGAGTTTTAACATCTAATCAAGCCTTTAATAAGAGGTGGTAAACAAAGAAGAGAATGGAAATATATTTTTATTGTTTATTTTCTTTTATTACACACACACACACACATACATATACACATACATTTTTGATCTCGACTAATCCAATAGAGAAGATGATCAAGTAGAATGTTAATTCAACCTATAGCTAGCCAAACAAATGTGTGGTTAGACTAGAATGTAATAGAACCCTTACCCTTTATCTATGGAGAGAAATGGTAGTATGTAGTATCCTTCTAATGTGTGAACAAGGTCTCTTTCAAGTTGAGTGGAATAAAGGGTGTGCTCACCTAGAAGCTATTGTGTGAGAATCTCTTTGGAAAGAGGTTTCTTGTACACTTTCAATCGATGACCATTGACTAGTAAGCAAAAGTATACTAGGTTAATTATGTGAAACTTGATATATCCATTTTCAAACACTTCCACTATTTCATAATTTATAATCCATTTAGTTATCAAGTTCCCCTTGTGATATTTATACTTTGAATCGAGAATTAGGGCCCAATATCTTAGTTGGAATTATCTAGTCTTAATGTACTTGTCATGCCATCTAATCTGATGTTTTTATACCATTTTTATATGATGTGTTTCTTCTATTCAAATTTCATCCAAAGCATTTATCCTATATGATTATATCTTTATATGCTTATGACAAGTCTAGGCCAAGTTCCAAGGTTGTCTATAAGTTTTCACGTTTAAATTCAATGGGGAGAACAAGTTTCTACCCATAGACCAATTTGTATGTGTTAAGCCCTTAACCTATATGATCCATATGGATATGTGTGGTTAACCTATGGCACACACTTCATTTTTAATTACATTCATTGTTTAATTATTGATTTAGCTTGACTTCTTAAGATGTAAGGGTGGGAAGAATGGGTGTGACTCTCCCCATTAATTCTGTATATAGGGATAAGGGTGGCTCACTCAAAACAAAATATTGGTGAATTATATTCTTATTAATATATATTATGGTTTTCCCCCTCGAAGTTTGGCTCACTCAAAACAACATATTGGTGAATTATATTCTTATTAATATATTTTATAGTTTTCCCCCTCAAAGTGTCTCATCATATATATATATATATATAATCAATACTCAGGGTTGAAGGGTCCCTGTCCCATGAGATTTTGATTAGAGCTTTAACTGGTCTAGGAGACAATCGAGGACCTAGATCCCCAAGATAATACCAATGAATAACCACAACTAGCTTGAGAATACCATAAATGAACACAACCAACCCAATAATACCATCAACGGCCATAACCAGCCCAAGAATACCATCAACAGCCATAACCGGCCCAAGAATACCAATGTTCAGCCACTACCGGCCTAAGAATACCAATGATCGGCCACAACTAGCCCATGAATACTTAATGATCAACCACATCTAGCCTCTGATACCAAACTGAGATTTGAACCTGGGTGGTGCTTGAAACAACCAAGTCACTTAACCAACTCACCCACATCTCTGCAGTCATATAGTATGCTATATATTATATATATTATGATTTATTACTTTAATTATGAATAAAGTTCATTACAAGTCATATCAAAGCATTGATTGTGGTAAATAAATTTATTTCCAACTTATCTCACAAACCATTGTGGTTTTTTCTAAAAAAAAATTGTTGGAGTTAGAGACTGATATAAGGGGTCTAAAATTAAAAAATATATATATTTGAAGATTAGTTTTAAAGGATGTATTTTATTTTTACTATTTTTCATAAACTCACTCTACAGTCTACAAATTAAGGATTTTTTCTTATTTTCTTACATTTTCAAAAAGAATGAATAAATTTAGTATAGATCTATTCTTCATGTTTTATGATTTGAGGCCAACATTATTTCCAAATCACTTGGTCAAAGTTAGGGCAATTATGAAAATTAGGTTTGACATTATCTAAGCTTGTTATGGTAGGACCACAAATTAGGGATAAAATAAAGAATTTTAAAACCCCAAGTAAAAATCTTAACAAATAATATATGGATTTAGAAACAAAAATGTATGGCTCTTCTACTATAAGATTTTCCTTAATGGATCACAAGGTGAGCCAAATTGATTATGATCTATGTAGCTTACAGTTTGAGATGACAATTAAAGTCAATCAAATCAATCAATGTTTGGATAATCTCATGTAGAAACTCCTTCCAAATTTGAGTGTTCCTCAACATTCCCCCAAATAGCCATAAATAACTACTACTCAATGAAACCATGGTGGATCTTCTATCCAGCCCAATACAAATCCACATACACCATATTTGAGGAACATGACTCCAAAATTAAAATTCAAAAACTTAATGTGAAGGATCCCCTCACTTGGATTAACCAAATGGAGAATTTTTTGATGTACATTAGATATCTTATGGATAAAATATGGCAATTTTGGATCCATATTAATTTTTTGGTATAGATGGATTTACACTTAGAATAAAAAGAAGAATCTTGTTGTTACTTGGTCAATGTTCATAGATGAGTTACAGACACACTATCATCATAGTGTAATAGATATTATTATAGTCAATTAAGAAAGCTATGATAAACAATATTAGTCCATGATTATATTCATTATTTCCAAAACTTCTCTTTAAGGGTAGAGGACATCTAAGATGATAATATGAATGATCTCTTCCTGGATGGTCTCAATGACATAATCCAACTTAATGTTTGCATGTTTAATACAAGCACTATATCTAACTCCATTGTCTTTGATCATAAGGCATAGGAATGAGATATGGTCAACTATAGGGCTTTTACTACTATCATTGAGTGTTTGAGTCCAACGCAAACTTTCCCTCATCCTAAAAGATTGACTCCCCCCAAATTAAAGAGAAACAAGAAAAATGCTTATTTTTCAATTATGATAGCAAATAGAGTAAAGGTCATAAGTGTGTTGAGTATAAATTATTCTCTATTTAATGGGTCCAAAATGAATAATATTATGCAATGAAATATAATTAAATGGAAGAA
>JARHVA010003018.1:1262500-1527500 GCA_037957365.1 Torreya grandis | reverse complement strand
ATTTGGTGGTATACCTTGATTGGGTGGCCTTTGTGGCCATTGCCTTCACTGAACCACAAAGAAAATATGATCTTTGTTTCCACTAATTTCATGTCATTTCATATTTTTAGGATATTACTTCATTATGATGGCCACTTTTACTTGAATTTCATGGCATTTAAAGTCTACTTTATTTTTACAACAATTTAGATAATAAACCATCAAACCCTACTCTATTTTTTATTGATTTTTCCTTGTGTAGCATACCATTTATGTAGACATGTGATTGATAACATCTTTCTTCATATCCTACAACAAATTACTTACCTCTGTTCATGAGATTTCATTTACAACTAATGAAGAAAGTATTTTATTGTTGTGAGTTTTGCTCATTATTGACCTTGAATAATTATTGCATAAAAGGTTGGTCTCATTGAATGATAGTTGTGAGACATTTCAGTCACTCATTAAATCCAATGCTTCCAAATTGTCTTCTTTAACTCCCTTTAAGAATACCAATTTATGAGAATCTAAATTTAGTGTGGTTTTCATATATTTTTGTAAGCTGAACATAAACCATTCCATGTAATCCTCTAGTGATTCATCTTCTTTTTGTGACATTCATAAAATATCATCTCTTATAATTCCTTCCTCAGAAGTAGTCTTGATATTTGGAAAGAAACATTTCCTTCATATCCCTTCAATTAGAGAGTGTATCCTTCCATGAACCCATAAACCATTTTACGACTACATCTTTGTGTGTTGTTGGAAATAAATTCAACTTTTGAGAATCTTGATTATAGTCATACTTATGGCATAAGACATCAAACTCT
The DNA here is from genome assembly GCA_037957365.1 of Torreya grandis. NCBI lineage: Eukaryota > Viridiplantae > Streptophyta > Pinopsida > Cupressales > Taxaceae > Torreya > Torreya grandis. The sequence continues at coordinate 1,526,688 of JARHVA010003018.1, read as the reverse complement.
AAGAAGAATGTATCCAGATCCTCCTTCATCTTTCCCCTAAAATTAGGTAGGGAAAAATGAGGTATTATTTTCATAGGTGCATTTTCTCCAAGGGTATTGATGGGAAACTCAAATTTTGTAGACTCATTGACAATGTTTTATTCTTGATGCTCCTCCATGAATTTTTTGACTATGTATAGACTAGTAACTTCTATCACCCACTCCTCAAATTATTCATCAATCTCTATAATCACTAATGAATAATAAATGGAAAGTTTGGTATTTTATAAGGGAAGAGAGTATCTCCCAAATGGAGGTGAGGAAATGTAATTTCTTGAGAATCCTCTTGGAGTTTCAACAAAGAGGTTGTCTTATTTGGGAAACTCAGTAGGTTATGTAAGTTTGATATCTCTTTTAGGGGCTATAAGGCCTCTAAATTCTATTTTAGAAAAGAGTTTGGGTGAGGGTAGAATAATTTGAATTCTATATTCTTGAGTGTTGGGTGGCCAAATAGGATGCCTTTAAAATGTTGGAAAGGTGTTTTTTTTTTTTCTCAGGAGTATGGAAATATTTTCCCTCTTCATTCTTGGTCTATTCTACTAGTTCAACCAAGAACTCCTCTACTAGTTTCTCCTTTAGATCTTTTGCTGACAATTTTGGATTGTCTACAAGCCTTTCCTTATGACTTAAAGTTGATGTAGTTTGTGACTCTATTCCTATAGTAATATTCAACTACTTAGGTAAGATTCTACCTAAATGTTCTTGTTCCTACTGTATGCAAATAAAACACTATCTTTTTTCTTATGTTTTTGCCTACCCTATCCTACATATGGTTAGTATGACATTTGGTTTTAAGTTTTTCACTAATCTAATTTTTTATAAATTTAATATTATGTCTAGAAATCAATAAATTTAAACAAGGGAAATAGTAATTACAAGCTAAAAAAATAAGAAATTTAAAACTAAGAAAATAAAAGAATGCATCAACTTGAAGATACAAGTGGTTGTAGATATAAATATTGGTTTAAAATTTGTTTAATTTGTGGTTAAAATTGTGTTCATATTTTTGGCCACTTGGTTTATAAATTCCACTACATTCACTAATTGACAACTATAGGTGTGTTAATCTTGACAAGATGTCGACATTATATGTGCAACACTCATTCATTCATTAAGGTTTATCACAGAAATGAATAATTAAAATGTATTGAAATAAATCTATTGGAATCTTCCTCTAAGATTTTTTTAATAACATTCCTAGTAATAATAGTTATGTATTAGTCAACTTCAACTCACACATGAAAAATTAAAAAGAAATGAATAAATACTTACACACAAACCAATGGCTATAATAATAAGCCAGTATTTTCATTACAACCCTTACGAGGAGACTCTCCTTATTTATATTTTATTTCCAATCCTTCCCTTAGATATAAAATGCTTTTAATTCAAATTACTTATTTGCATTCATAATCGTGTATCAATCTTTAGGTTATAGATATTAACTCAATAAACTTCAAATACTATTAAATAACTATTTTTCTCTATTATCCTTGGCCTATGCCCTACTAAATTAAATATATAAGTAGACACCTTTATTATTTCAACAATAAAATACTTAATCTAGGAATACAAAATAGATTCTAGGAATGTATCCTCTCTATGAGATTGCTTCCAATAGTGGCTGTGAGAAGAAGACAAAGCAAAAATATGTTCTATTTGGAAGTTGAGATGACAAATATGTATGGTTCAATAATGGAGAAACATTTTCAATACTTTCATCCATATTTTTTTCAAGTTCCCATATTGTAATATCAATTCTTTAACTTCCTCAACTATTTAGCAATAGCCAAAGATGTTGTTATAACTATTATAGCCTAGAACAATCATCTAGTAGTTGCTACAAGTTGGTCTTGGAAGCCTACAGGTTGATATGGTCTATTCATTAAAGGTTGCATTATTCCATTTTTTATAAGTTAACTTCACCTAATTATTATAGGATGGGTCTATCCAGTAGCTTCGGGTTAATACTACCTAGTTTACCATAGGTTGTCACTACCTAGATTGTTACAACTTATTCCTATTTTCTCAAGATCTATAAAAACATGATAGTATAAAGAAATACAATATAGTAAATATATTCCATAATGCATCTAAATCACAAGAATAAACCACTTCATTCATATAAGCATAAAAAACATATGCATCATATTCATTAATTGAAATTGGTAGGAAGAATTTATAAAATATAGTGTTTATATCTAAGAAGTTAAGTAATGGAAGGATAAAGAAAATATGTTAAGTTCTCAAACTAGACTATTTTTATAGATCATTTCCTATATATCCAATACTCCAAGGAAGGCAATCAAGCCATACATAGTTCTCCCACATAGTTTGATTATGAAATTGTGTTCCTTTTCCATGTGTATGCATCTAATGGTGTAGCCCTGATACTTGAAAATGCTTGATTTGAAATGAATTTTGAGTGATTAAAACTTGTATTTTCATTGATCTTAGTGATAGGTTTAAAATTTAGTAAAAATAGGGTAATTTTTATTAGTGTGAAATAGTGTATAAATGTATCACAAATAAGTGCCAATTTCTTTTTGAATAAGACCTTTATTTATTATTATATGGATCTAATTGGATAATTCATCACACCACCAAAACTCTAGGATTATGGGCCAATCCTAAGGATGGCTTTCATTTTATAAAATAGCCATTGTTGGGAGTGATTCAAAATTGACCAATATAGGTCACCATCAACTAGCAATACTAATCGTACCTATTGGAATTGACCCATGTATAATAAGATTTAATTAAGAGTATAGATATATCTATGCATTATAATTAACAGGTTTGAACCAGATAATGAGGTTCATGTAGGTGTATAACAACATAACAAAAGGATTGACTCAGAAGATAGTATGCAAGTGTGAGACAATGGTGGATTAGGACCTTGTTTATGTGCATGATTCATGTGGAGTAAATATGTGTTAGGATTCCCATTTTCAAGTACAAAATACTAGATTTAAGTATCAACACCTGTTAATATTTCAACCTTTTCACTAATTTCTAACATCTATAACCAATATCTCCACAAATATTGAGGAATAATAACATTTGATATTATGCATGCTTTTATGAATCATTTTTACCAATCCATATGTGAATTAATATTCAAAGGTTATCTATAATCATTTTTTCCATCAAGCTTAAATTTCTTCTTAAAACAATATTCATGTTCCATCAGAAGGAACCTTCAATGACATTTGTATACAAAATTATTGAGATCTTTAGTTGACCTTCCACATAATTTATCATTGCATCTTGGACATCCTTATTTTTATATTTTAAAAGACATACATATATAAAAAATTAAAAACTTAATATGTAATGCAAATAAACCCAAATATATATGATCTTTTTTTGGATTTTACAATATGATAAATACTTGAATAAATAGTCATCCCAAGAAAATCATGAATAGTATAGCTTAAGATAGCATAACAAGTGAATTGAATTTGACAATAGATTATTAAAAATCATACATTGTAATGAAATCCCATAAGGCTTTCAACTCATCAATTATATAGGTTTCGGATAGGCATTCATATTTCTTACTTGATGCTTACCAAGCACTAGTAATGATAACATTAAATTCTCATTATGAATCATCAACCATGGAAAAATATAATAATTTATCAACATTACTATCAAAATGAATTATCTAGTTGAAAAACTATAAAATTATTAACACCATCCATTTCCAAACTAAACCATACACTACCTGACCTATCTCTAAAAATTTTAGGCCACAACTTCTCAATGTGTTTTATTACATTTGAATCCAAAGGAACATACCAAACTCCATCACTACTATTATTTTAATGCCATGTAATTATATTTGTAAGCGTCTTTCATAGAAAATCCACCTTAGTATAATAATTATTAGAGAACGTCTCAATACATTTTTTGGAATGGTAGTGCCTTTAACTCCTTATCAATATCATGGTGCCCCACACTTGGGACAAATTGCATCATGCACATATTCCTCCCAAAAAACAAATGTGCATAATAATGAGCATAGTAACCCCTAAATTTTATGATATTTGTTGCACCACCTATATGAGGAAAGAAGTGTGTTCTTTTCAGGCAGCAAGCTAGTTTTTAATACGTTGCAAATAAAAACATCAAAAGATAAGATAAATTTGGAATAATATAAGACAAATAAAATAAATATCAAAGGTATTATATATGTATGGATTTATCATCTAACATGAATAAAACATTAGCACTAATTTTTTACCAACCAAACCTTGGTTTCAAGTCATCAACAAAAATATAACACCCAACATTGATGTTCAAGATTTTCCAAGTGTAAACAAAGGAGTTTGAGGAAAAAATTAAAAAATATCCCTTGTTCAATTTCATTAGGATTATCATCTATATTAGGTTGGTATTCATGATAAAAATTATAAATTTGATCCTCCATAGCAACATCATAATGAGATCGTGATCATCATGATAATTGTAAAATAAATGGTGTACCATATCTTGAAGTCCAATGCCCTATTTTATATTAAAATATCTTCAGTAGAATTTCCATGAAAAGGTATTTATTTCCTCAAAAAATCCAACATTTGTTTTGAATAAATTATTTTGATAAGATATTTATTACTCCTTATGTTATTGGGATGCATTTCATCTTTAATATGACACGTATAGAAGATGTAAATCAGATCATTATCTAAATATTTAGTACCAGATATAGACATTTTAACTTAATATGACCCTAATATCTATAGACATCAACATTATGATGGATTCTTTTGAAAAATACAAACAAAAAAATATTTAACTCAAAAAACTAATGTTCGAAGAGGTGATTTACTAATGTGTCATCCTTATCTTCCACTTCTTCTATTTCAAACCCTACCTTGATGATGAGGCTTTGAAGTCTCTTCATATACATAAAATATAATATGTGCACACACACACACACACACACACACATCTACTACAACAATGGAAAATTTTGAAATAACTATTAACACAAAATTTAAAAAATATATATATGTAATATTAGGATTACTTTCAAAATCATATACTAGAGTTATACTTGTTGATGAAGAGATTTTATATTTAGAAGTATATCTCAGTATAAAATAAAGTATTTTTATAGGGGATGATGTATAACTACTTAATTATGGCATATTATCTATGAGACAAAAAGACCAATTGTTTAAAAAAATAATTTATAAAAAAATATACTTTTATTTAACTATCCAAATTTGTAAGCTTTGAAAAAAATAATGTGACCAAAACACTTCATCACCTTATTTCCAAAAAAAACAACCTGCTACTTTTCCCTATGAATTTCAAAACTTTTATTTTCCATCAAAATTTAAAAATGTTGTACGAAGGGTAAAATAAGTTTGTGACATGCCCTCACTTTGTATTATGTAAATAATGAAATCTCTTTTTTGTTGCTTAGATTTTTCTGGGTAGCACAAAGGTGGAACTAATAGTATCACCACTTTTATGCCAACTTTTGTGTTAGTTTAGCATCACACATAGAAAACTAAATGAAAAAATAAAATAAAATAAAATAAAAAATGCCACAAAATGACCCAAATGATGGTGTAAATTACAGTACATGTATTAGTGATACCATGGCTCCATAGACCATCTCGTATATATCGATATTAAATATCACTTGTTGATTTGATTTTTTTGGGAATAATAGAGTCTTATTCCTATTTTAGTTAAAGGTTTAGATTAATAAATCAGTAAATAATATTGTAATAATTATAGTCCTAATTTGTAAAATTTATTTGTCTTTTAAAACTTTCTAAAAATAGCAATAAATAAGTAGAAATATGACTTATCTTGAAACTGGGCTGAGATGGTTGAAACAAAGTTTAAAACTGACTCTATAGGACTAGGACAGTGTCATAAACCTAGAATTGGCTTTCGTTCAGTGAAAATATAGGAGCATAAAAAATAAGACACTTTAGGATCTGGCACTATAGTCCAATCCTCCTACTATTGTCCAAACTATTCACAGAGGCCTAAAACTTTTTGTGTTTTTGCATTATTCATGTTTGAGCTTGCCTATGAAATCTTGAGTGTTGATTATCGACGAAACACCTTGTATAGCTAATTTAATCTTCAAAACCTAACCCTCCATCATGTTTGATGAGCAATGTTTGAATCACTTGAGAATGGGGGGGTAGTGTGTGTAAGATGCACTAAACATGTGATCCACACCTCTTGTATAGGCACGCTACTTACATACCAATACTCCAAAGAGGGATCAAGCCATATGTAGTTCTCCAACCTAATGTGTTTTGTGCAATAGTATGATGTGAATGCAAAAATGCCAAATTAATAGTGTTTGAGGTGGCTAAGGATTGGTATGAGGGTTTGAATATGTTTGTAGCTATATTAGGTGACTGTATGCAGAGAATAGGGAATCTTGCCTTAGTGATTTGTTTGTATTCTTACTTTCTTTGTAAGATTTGTCGCCTCTCTTTGTAAATGAACTTTGGATGGGATTTTATAGGGAATAATTAGCCATGGGTTAGATGTATTCATGCTAGGTTGACATAATAAAGGATAGGAATCAAATGAAAATGGCCATTTAGGATCAAAGTAAAAATGCATAAGAATGCCAAAAATGGGACAACCAATTGTCTAGTGTTATAATCCAAGTATGGCACTCTTGTCATATAGGTTCAGGACTTGGGGGGATAGGATTGGCCTAGGAAATATAACCTGGTTAAGGTAGAATGATCTTTCAAGAGGTTTAAGCTGACTAAAAATGAGTGAAAAGGTGTATAAAAAAGGTCATAAGGGCATGTAAAAAGGACCTATTATGGGATGTCAAAAACCACACTCAAACTATCGATTTGGACATTTTATATGACTACATTTGCCCCCATTTATTCTAGTGATGTATCAAAGTGAAATGCTAGGATAAAGGAAAAATAGGAAGCATACCTAAGCTTACCTACAAGGCTAAATCCCATGAATATGTGTGATGTTGGGTGTGCATAGAGAGAGCACATCATAAATTGTATATTTTTAAAAGAAAACTAGGAGTAGATCAGTTCTTACTAGACACGTTATATCTAAAATAATAATGTACAAAATCTAGGTAAAAGAGAGAGGAAGAGAAAGCAATGAATACACCTCATCAGGCATGTGAACCAATATAAAACCTATTATGATGTTGAGTGATGTTGAGTGATGCTAGGTATGTGTTGAACCAAGAGTAATATCACTAACGAAGTTGAGTTCTCAATTCCCTCAGAGTGTCTCAAGAATGCAAAGTTTGGTCGTTTAGCTCCATCCTCACCCACTAAGTGAAGTTATGTGATCATGTGTGTGGTAATCAATGTTTCAACTATGTGTCTAATACCTTTGAGTAGGTAGCTCAAGAATACAAAGGCTAGCTATTCCTTTGGATCCATCATTGCCCTTAAAGTTTGAAGGTATGAATTGATACCAGTATGAATGTATATTATATGAGATGGCTCCTAAATCCCATCCATTCTCTACAATTTGACAATGTGGCATAGATAGCCAAATGTGTGTTGATAACTAGGCCAATCTTGGCCACTCTGAAAGGTGGAGATTAGGCTTGTATGAAAGCCACTCTAAAATGATGCCAACCACGTATAGATGGAATAAGGCATGTAACTACTGAGAATACCTAGGTAATGCAATGAGCTAAAAATAAAATAAGATAAATGTGTCACATGCCCCTAATCACTACTATTTGTAACATGGATTCTGATCTAGAAGTTATACTAACTTCCCAATCTAAAAATGGAAGTGAGAGCCATCATGTCATGCATGATGCCCCTTATATCTGGATTCTTTGATAAAAATTGTACTAAAATTATCCAATATGAACTAAATTGTAGCTAAAAAAATTTTAATTGAACTTACCTTTCTATTTGTTTCTATAAAATCTAGGTTTTCTACTATTTTGATAAGAACTTCAAAAATAGGACACCTTATTTTTTGATGTTGTAGTCCAAATATGATGCTCTTATCCTTTGATATATCTAATCATTGTTCTATGATTGTCACTATCTTTTTGGATGATTCTACCTAGTTTCAATTTTGAATGTTTTTTTGAGTGTTCTAAAAAATTGATTTTTGATTGGTAGAGTGCTCTAAACTCTATGGCAAAAGCCTTGTTTCTTACCCCCTCTTCTGAGGGTATGTGTAGACACCAAAAATTTACACACCTAAACTTTTAAATGCTGACAACCCCTATACCTACCTAGGACCAATTTACACCAATTTGGCCTGACCAAACCCACCCATAGTCAGATTTATAAGCTAACTCAACCTAGCCTTCATGACCTATTTCCTTTGGAACCTGACCATTGACAGTCAAGGTGACCATAGATGGTCACCATGGAAAACCCTGACCATCGATGGTTAGGGTCCATTTCCTTAGAAAATCACATGTAAACCACCCATGTTGCTTTTCTAAAAATAGCTTGTCTAAATCTTGTTACGAGCCTTTGCATGGACAATTTATATTTATATGGCCTAGTTACACCTTCACTTCGACCTCTTACTTGTGCCTATAAGAGAGAGACTTGGGAGGTCAAATCCATTTTCAATAATTATTAAGAGCTCAAGGATTTAGGATTTTTCTTCTGTAGATCAATCAACATCATCAGCATTATCAAACATCATTAGCAATCTCATTGAGAGTCAACTTGTCATCATCTCTCAACCAAGTTCTCGAGTACCATTATTTTACTAGAATCAAGCTAGATTCCACAAATAGGAAAACTACTTTAACCACTCACCCAAATGACTTTACATAAGACAAGTACATGTTTGTCAATATTCACATACTTTATTTCCATTTTAAAATCAGTCTAGCCCTTTCCATCTCCTAGAATCCATCTTTTGGACCCCATGATTTAGTAATTAATAACCCAAATCTTCACACAGTAATCATCAATGGTTGACTCAACCACTGATGGTATGCACAATCATCTATGGTCATCTTGACTATTGACAATCACCTTAACTACCGATGATCACCCTAACCATCAATGGTCACTGTCGTAATAAAAACTATTAAGTTGTTTTTCACCCATTTACCCTAAACCAAACCTAATTTTTTATGTTTCTAATCACTCAAAGACCTCTTTAAAAAAATTTGAAGCATACCCCAACCCCTTATCACTAGTATTAATTATTTTATCACTAATTTTATCATTTCTATTCTATTTTCTCAAGCAAGCATTCTTGTGTTCAATTTAAATACCTTTTGATTATTGATGTAAGTACCTTCTTTCTAGTTTTGTGAACTTAATTATTTAAAATGTGTGGATTGATATCCCCTAAGGAATCCCTCACTTTTGGGATCTAGCTATCGCTAGGAAATCCACCTAACTATCTATCTAACAAACAAGTTTGCTTTAGTGCTTTCCTATCTACAGGTCTTCTTCCCAAGCCAAAGAGGAGCTCTTCATAATATTCTAATTCAACATGTATACAAACAAATAGATTTTTTAACCACACTTGTATCAAGTTTCTTTTTTCTCTTCCTTAAAACTCAGAGTTAAAATTTACATGAAACATTATGGCATGCTCGATGGGTCCTAGAGTATTTACTCTCATTTTTGTTTACATTTGTATGTTCTTCTCTCTATCTATACTCATAATTTAAACTGAAATTTATTTTGGGCTTAAAATCAACTACATCCATTACTTTATTTTAACATTAGTTCACTTTTAATTAAAGCACAATAATCTTATTATAGCACCACTTTTGTTTCACACACTAGCTAAACCACTTTCATCAATCAAACATCAAAATAATTTGAGACAAGGCCCAACTAGGATTTCATCACCTAGCGGTCACCTTACCCTTTCTCGATAATCTTATTTGGAGATCATTACCAAGGGAGAACCAACTTAGCTCTTTGGTTGAGTATAAACTCTAGATATCAATATTTATTCACTAATCACCCCATACCCTTATTGTTGTGGTGTGTGAAGTGAGGGGGTAGGACCCAATACCAAGCCACATATTGATCCCAATATACATTATTTTGAGAATCTAAACAACCTAAAACCAACCATAGACTACTTCTATAGTACATGATCTACAAGCCAAATTCTATCACATATTCTCATAAACTAAGGCATAAGCCAAAAGCAAGATTAAAACTAACCTCTAAGCTTAACATACTTTATAGTGTGTGTCTTGATTTCTTTGATCAGTTTCTTATCTTCTTCCTATTTGAGTGGTGAGTTTATTCTTGTTTTCTCTCCCCATTTTTTGTATGTTTCTCACTCACCAGCAGTGAAGAGACCTAGCAGATCAAAACCCCTCACTCAAATCAACCTCTTCTACCTCTTCATCTATGGAGTACATCTCTAAAGTAAAAGACTCACCTCATCCATTAGGAAGCCCTATTTTCCTTGAGGTATTTTCCCAAGGAGACATGGACTTTACCATTTTTTTAGATAATAATCTAGTTGCCTTCCATCACTACCTTAACACCTCCCTCACCATGCCTAGGTTCTAACTCTACCTCAAGATCATCTTTATGGCATGCCATCTTGCCTTATGAGGGGTATCCCTATTGTCGTGGTCACCACCCAACCTTCAATTACCCAGGCATCTTTGTCTACTAACTCTTTTTATGTCATAGCTGAAAACCAACCTATCTAACCAACCGCTACCCTTACACCTTCTGCCCCTACCAATGACTTCTCCACGTTATGAACAACCCTATCATTAACCCATCATACTCTACTTATTATTGGAGTACCTACCACCATCAATATCAACCTTCCCTATATTAACCCCAACCCATTGGTTAATACCCCTTTACCAAGATTAGGGGTATCTATCCCTTCTACTTCACCACCTATTATCATGAAGGCCACTACCTCTCCTTTTGTTACCAACTCAACTACCATTCATACCTGATCCATAGTAATCCCTTAATAGGTACCCATCACACCTAATCTAGGATACATCCCTAACCCACAAGGGTATATATCCACTACTCTACCATCGTCATCCACCTATCCTTACATACCACCTACCCAACCTTTAGCATCCACATTTAAAAATGTGGCAGCCTCTCAATTGCCAAACAATTACCAATATGTTACCCAATCTCCACCATAGTTTCTACCTTATAACCCTTTTGGTCCACTACCTCAAACCGACCTAATGAAGATTCTCATGGACAAGATGACAAACCTTAAGTCATCCATTTTAGGGGCTCATAACATCTTATCCTATGGTCATATTTCTAATGAACCTATTCATCCCTTTGTCCTTATCAGACCTTACCCTCCTCAATGGGAGCTTCTAAAATTAACCAAATTTTAGAGCAAGGGGGACCCCTAATAACACATTAGGGATTTTAGAAACACATGTTACATGATTTATTATGATGATACCCTTCTCTTCTAAACCTTCTCCATGTATTTATCCAACCTGGCACTTAATTGGTATACTTCCTTACCAAGCATTCAATATTTTCTTTCACCCAACAAGCTCATGTCTTCTTAGGTCATTTTTTCATTAACATTTTCAAGAAGTTCTCTATCATTGATCTCTATTCTATCATACAATTCAATGATGAGTCCATTGCTAATTTCATCACCCATTGGAGAAGCTTGATTAATTATCTTTCATTTTCTTTGCCTCAACCTAAACTTATAGAGCTTTTTTCTCGAGCCTACATTAAACATATATCTTCTACACTGCGGTCCATAGCTTCAAAAATTTTGATGAAGCTTTTACCATGGTACATAAGCTAGAAATTTGGGCCATAGATGAGGAAATATTGAAGTTACGAAATAAAAACTCTACCTTTAAGACCAACAAAACCTCTTCCTCCAAACTAAGAAACCAAGCCAAGCCCAAAACCAACAGCAAGGGAATTGTGAATGTAGTTGTCCTTAAAACTACCCCTCCACCCAATGTCAATCAAAAAAATTCTACCATTACCTTCAACCAAAAAATTAAGAACCCAAAGTAAAGTAACCAAAAATAGTTCACTCCACTTGGATAATCTTATGCCTTGGTTCTGGAGAAACTACTAAAAGCTAACCTCATATAGCTTCCCCCCATCAAACCTCCTCAGTAGTTTAATTTTTCTCATCCAGCACCTGCTTGGTATGACATTTGTACTTTTCATTAGGTACTTAGAGATTAATTTAGTTGATGTAATACTTTAAATAATATTGTTCAGATCCTTATCAACAAGGGGGAACTTGTGTTGATAATCCAAATGCCCCTCAAAATCAAGCTCTTGATATCTTCAAGAAGCCTTTTTCCAACCATGCCCCTGCCAAAACTGAGGACACAAAAGATGAATGTTCTCATGATTCCCACATAGTCAATATGGTCCTTAATATGCTTATCAATGGGGAACCTACCATCTAACCTACCTACTTCTCCCCCACTTCTCCCACCTAGGTGGTGGAGTCACTTTCCCTTCCTTCAAAGGCCCCAAATCGAGGAGGTTATTTTTTCCTTAGCTTCACTCATAGAGGATTTGGAATCATCAAACACCTATTTGAATATCATATCCAAAAAAACAACCATTCTTAATCCTCCATCTCCCCTAATCATAGGGACAAACCGCAACTATGGACATCGTGCCTAGGGGAGCAAATTTTTCACAAACACCCCTCATAAAGTAGCCACCAAGTTTAAACTTACATCTCTTGCTTGAGGAAAAAAATGAGGCTACCAATCCTCCTCCTCAACCCATAGGTGTATCCTTGACACTCACTACTCAAGAGGCCAGATTGGTATATAAACCTTTTTCCAAACTTGTTTAAATTTTAGGTATGGTCTTAAAAATGAACATGGATTAAACCAATTTTGGGAAATAGTTAAGGCTTCCTTACATTAACAAACTTGAACCTTCTATCATGCCTTTAACCAACCAACACATCATTTTTCCACCACTTCTTAAACTGATCAAAACTTCTATGAACCCCTCACCTTTTATGTTAACCAAAACAGCCACCTCTCCAATGACCACACCACCAACCAAACCTTCCAAAACTTTGGGTGCCTTCCCTACATGAATTTTAGTTCACCCATCCTTGAAATTGGAATTAACCTCATCCAATCCTATACCCAAACCAACCAAGGGATTTAAACCATTGAAAAGCCACATGGCTAGGATTCTACCTCCCTCTACCTTGCCTTCTATCTTAGGACTTCATCCCTCAACTTTTATTAAAAATCAATCTCCTTTTAACATTTTTCATCCACCACCATTGGTTATACCAGCCCACTTACAGTCTAATACACCAATCCTTCTCATATTACCAATATCTAGACTATCAAACTTGAACACCCCAACCACTAGCATAACCAAACCAAAACCATTTACCAAATAAACCACCTTACCTAAACACTCTCTCAACAAACCCATTACCACCAACATGCCCATCTTACCAAATGAAACCACAACCTCTAGACCTTTCCCACCTTTAGCTAAATCCTATACAACCATTTTCCAAAGGTCACTACAAACCTCTTACCTCACTTTACCCCCTATCAATCCCTTTGATCCTCTTGGTTCAAAACTAGCTTGGTATAATGACCATCAAATATGTTCCTATCATAGGACACCCAAGCATGACATAAAGAATTTCAAAGCTCTCTAGGCCATTATCCATCAGCTCTATGATGAGGATGATCTTTTACTAGATGAACTTCCCTCAACTCCTCTACTAGTGCACCCAACAACCATTTATAAACACATCCCTAATCCTCTACTCTCACCTTAGAGTGATGGAAAATATATCCAAACTCATATCACACCTTTCCCCTCTATCCATACCATTAATGTGGTCACACGATCACAACAAAAGGATAAATGGAAGACCAAAGTGTCCATCCCATGGACATACCCACCTTATCATTCTAAACCACACAAGATCCTAATCTCTTCATCTTTAGCTAAGCCCAAAGTTTCCATCTTAGGCACCTCTGAGGCTAACCCCTCTAAATCCATTAGGAGGGTCATTATTAAGCAACTCCACTAGACTCCAACTAAGATGAGCCTCTATGAGCTCATTCCCACCTCACCTCACTATTGTTAGGACCTAATAAAAGTTATATAAGCTATTGAGGTCAGACCAGGTGACTCCCCACCTATAGAGGCCTTTGTAGGTCCTCTCTAACTCTCCACCCTTATTACTTTTAAGGACTTAGAGATACCCTCTATCCACCCTGAGGATCTAGATTCTCCTCTCTTTATTACTTCCCACATCAACCAAACCTACATCAAACAGGTTATGATCGATGAGGGATCCAACATCAACATCATCTCTTCCCATGCCTATGACCAATTCAAATTACCAGATAATGTCATGTCCCAAACTTTATCTATCCTTAGATACTTTAATGAAACCATGACTTCTACCTTAGAAATAGTTTTCCTCCACATTCAACTTAGACCATGTACTCTCCCCAAAATTTTTTATTTGGTTGAAGGTGAATTCTAGTACAATGTTCTATGATGGAGACCTTGGATCCATGTTATAGATTACCTACCTTCTACACTTCACCATTGTATCAAATTTGAGCATGAGTATTAGGTTGTTACCATACAAGTTGACCCAAGCCCTTTTGTAGTATGTAATGTGACCTATCAACCCAATGATGTCCTCCTACATTTGATAAAAGCACCCCAAACACACATCACTAAGCCCTTAATAATGTAAAATGAAGTCATCACTTCTCCTTCCATAGAGGCATCTACTAGTTTGTCTATTCTCATAGACCAGATACCCACCACTGATCCCTTGGAATCTACCTTCCAACACCTTACCCTTGGAGAGTACCATCTCCTTACCCTTAATGTTTTCCCTACTCCCTAAGAGTATGGGAAACTCAACCACAAAATAGGTTATGACCCAAAAATTGGAGATATTACTCCCTTGGAGCTACCAAACCCACTTTATCTAAGCAATAATTGACAAGTTACTTGATGCCACCACCAACCCCTGTTCACCACAACCATTCACCTCTACATTCTCTTACTTAAACAACCTAGACTTCACTAAATTATACCTCCATAGGTGTGCCTAAAAAGGGTTTGGCTTATGATGATATGAGCATAGCCCACACACATTGATCTCAATTGAGACCTAAAATCCTCATGAGAAGCATGGCCTTGGATTCATTCTACCCAATAAGAAGAAACCAAAACAACCTACCACTACCACTATTATAGAAGATACCCCTTCCTCACCAACACCCCCTCCACTTGAGTATGAGGATGAGGACATCATCCCACCTATAAAAAAATTTCATCAACATGATTACCCTTGACCCCTTGATTTATCAAAAGGAAGGGGTGTTAGTATCTAACCCTTTGATCCACTATGAAATGGTGGGAGAAGACTCTCCTACCATTAACATTATTCAATGTTAGGATGATTATTTTATTCTCACCTACCTTGGTGCACCTGATTCCTCCATCCAAAAATCCATACCTCTCAAATCCTCAACCATGCTGAATAAATCCATTATAGATATTGACATAGGCACTTCAAGAAACCCTCATATTATATATTTGGGCCAATCTCTAAATTTTGAGGAACTTCAAGACTTCTCTACCTTCCTCCAAAATTGTAGCATTGCATTCACCTAGTCATATGTTAATATGTCTAGTATTGACCTAGCCATTTCCACCCATAACACTATAACCAATCATGATGCCAAGTCTATCAAACAAAAATTCTGATGAATGCATCCTTGCATAGCCCATCTTGTCAAAGAAGAGCTTTAACACCTCCTCTTTATTGAATTCCTTCAACTCGTTGATTATCCTTAATGGATTTCAAACATCATGCTTGTCACTAAAGCCACAGGGGGACTACATATATATGTGGACTTTCATGACCTTAACCTCACCTACCCAAAGGATGACTTTCCCCTACCTAGCATTGACCAAATTTTTGATCTTATAGCAAGCCATGAGATGTTATCTCTTATTGATAGATTATTGGGTTATAATCAAATTTTGATTACCCTTGAAGATCAACATAAAACTACCTTTATCACCCCATGGGGAACTTTATGTTATAGGGTCATGCCCTTCAATCTTTATAATATTGGTGTAACCTACCAACGTGTTATGACCTACATCTTCCATGATATTATCCACACAATCATCGAGGACTATGTGGATGACCTCCTTGAAAAATCCAAACTTTACAAGGACCACTTAGCGATTCTCAAGATTATCTTTGAGAGACTTATCTATTATCATATCTGACTCAATCCTAAGAAATGTATTTTTGGGGTCTTTTTAGACAAACTCCTTAGCTTCATTATTTCCCTTCCATGAATCAAGGTTGATCTGACCTATTGGGGATCAACCAAAAATTTGATTACACTTACGAAAGCAATAAACCACAGAATTAAATTAGATAGATAACTAGAATGATAAATAGCAAAGAACAAGAGATACAAGAAACCACCCTGAAAACTTGTATTAAACTCTTTACAGAAGGAATACAATTGAAGAAACTTCTTTCTTCCACACCTCTCTCAGATGTATAGATCTCTCTCTAGATCTCTTTCCCTCAAGATCTCTCTCTCTCTCAAGTACAATCAACTCCAACAACCTAGATTGATTCACCTATACAATTATGTACTGTTCTTCAACATTAAATACACTAAGCTAAGAAGATCTAATCCTACATATAGAATTAGGAAACTTGAGCATGCACTTACAACCAACAGTTAAGCCTCTTGAACAAGGGCTCTAAAAATAGTCTTACTAATAATAGGGATGTGGACTTAAGACTATGGCTTAATCTCATCATGCAAACACTCGATTCTGTCCATAGAAATAGCTCTCTGGATGTACAGGTAACCAACGCCGGTTCCTGCCTGCTTGCCTGTGATTGACGTCGGTCGATCTCTACTGACGTCAGTGTCTCTTTAATTGCACATGACTGACGTCGGTCGCTCCTGACTGACACCGGTGACTGTGTAAACCTGCAAACTATCAAATGCACTCCTTGGTAAAGCTTTTAGGCTCCACACCTTAACAATCTCCCACTTGGAGATAAATAGCTGCACCAGTATTTGTACAGCAACATCTTCTAGCTCCTCCATCTTCAACTCAATCATGAAGACCAACAGAAGTTGAATGAAGATTCAACTTCTCCTTTGTTATTGGCTTGGTTAACATATCAGCAAGATTCTTATCTGTATGGATCTTCTCCAGCTTCAACTCACCATCCTCCAATACCTGTCTTATGAAGTGGTACCTAAGCTGTATGTGCTTTGTTCTTGAATGAAAGGCTAAATTCTTAGCCAAATGAATGGCACTCTAACTATCACTGTATAGTCTACAACTCTCTTGCTCCTTTCCAAGCTCTTTCATGAACCGTGTCATCCATATCATCTCTTTGCTAGCCTCTGTGACTGCAATATACTCTGCTTCTGTAGTTGACAAGGCAACAACCTTCTGCAACTTTGATATCCAGCTAACCGTCATTCCACCTACAGTGAAAACATACCCTGTGGTGCTTCTCCTGCCATCCAAATCACCTGCCATATCTGAATCTACATAACCATGTCGAGAAGTATCTGAACCTCCATAGCACAAATGTCTACTGTTAGTTCCTCTCAGATATCTAAGGATCCACTGAACTGCTTTCCAGTGTTCCTTTCTTGGATTAGCCATATACTTACTTACAACTCCCACTGCTTGGGCAATATCCGGTCTAGTACACACCATTGCATACATTAAACTCCCTACTACGAAAGAATATGGAACTTTACTCATGTACTCTACCTCATCATGTGAATTATGTTAGGGTGTGGAGCTAAAAGCTTCAACTATTTGCAGACACAAAGAAGAGGATGCTAAAGAACCAGAGGAACCAGCGTCAGCAGTATAACCGACATCGGTCAAAGATAGTGGAGAAGGAAACTGGTGACGGCAGAGAGTCGGCCGACGTCGACAGCACCAGTCAAGCAGGGACCGGCGTCGGTCGCCTGTGCGTTCCAGAACTATTCATTGCACGAACAGTTAGTTAGTTGAACTGAGTGTTTGCATGTTAAGGGGCTAATTTAAGTCACGAACTGCGTGTCTAATTATAGTAGTTAGATTTCTATTTTTGTAACCATGGGATTCTATTTAAAGACCCATGAGGCATGTATTGTAATTATCAAGAAGGAAAGTAGAAGCATTCAAGGAGGGATAGCAACTCAGGTTGTAGAGTTGGTTTTGTGTTGAGCAAGAGAGAGAGGGAAGAAGGTCTTGAGGTGTGGCAAGCCTTTGAGGTGGAGGAAGAAGTGGCATCTTCCTTATTGTATTTTTTTCTAGTAATATATAATACAAGAGTGTGTATTGTCTCTCAAATTCTTTGCTATCTCATGTTTCTAGTTACTTTATCATTCTGGTATAATTCCATGTTTAATTTCTCATAAATAAGTAATCAATTGTGCTTCCGTTGGATAAGGGGTCACCTAACAGTTGGTATCAGAGCTATGGTTTGCAGGAGGCAAGTTATTATTTTTAATTACAGGTCATTCACAGGGTTTTCTGATTGAGTGGGAGTTCAGCAATGGCAGAAGAAAGTAAGCTATGAATGGAGAAGTTTAACGGCAAGAATTATCATCACTGGAGGATGCAGATTGAGGATTATCTATATCAGAAGGATCTATACTTACCATTGGGTAAGGTTGCATGCAAGCCCATAGATATGAAGGATGAAGAATGGAATGTTCTTGATTCGAAGGCTCTCGGTTCCATAAGGTTGAGCCTTGCATCATCTGTGATTTCCAACTCATCACAGTGCAAGACAACGAAAGAGTTGATAAAGTCCTTGGCAAATTTATACGAAAAGCCCTCGGCTTCTAATAAGGTATATCTTATGAAGCATCTATTTACTTTGAAAATGTAGGAAGGTGGATCGGTACATACTCATCTCAGTGATTTCCATGGTTTGGTAAACCAATTAGCTTCAGTCAATATTGTTTTTGATGATGAGGTAAAGGCTCTCTTGATTTTATGTTCTTTGCCTGAAAGTTGGGACAGTTTGGTTATGGCAGTAAGTAACTCTGCATCTGCTTCTAAAATCTTAAAAGTTGATGATGTTGTGAGTGTGATCTTGAATGAGAAAATACGTAGGAGAAGCACAGGTGAATCATCATGGAATGCTCTAAGTGCGGAAAGTAGGGGAAGGCAAAGGGAGAAGATTGAGCAAGGGAAATCAAGGTTGGGAAGGAGATCCGAGTCCAAAGGTATTACTTGCTGGTTTTGTGGAAAGAAAGGACATAAAAAGGAGTGTTGGTTGCGAGATAAAGAGAATCAACTTGAAGGTAAAGAAGAAGCAAAAGATGCTAATATCATGGTACAGGATGCTCTCATACTTTCTTTGGATAGTCAGGTAGGATCATGGATTTTAGATTCTAGTTCATCTTTTCATGCATCCCCAAACAGAGATTTGTTTCATGAGTATGAACAGGGAGACTTTGGAGTGCTCTATTTAGGGGATGGTATGCCTTGTCAGATAGTTGGCAAAGGGAAAGTGCAGCTGAGATTGCAAATTGACAACACATGGGTGTTGAAGGAGGTCATGCATGTTCCAATTCTGAAGCAGAGTTTGATTTCTGTAGGAAGGTTGGGTGATGAGGGATGCACAATAACCCTCACAGCGGACTCTTGGAAGGTTACCAAGGGAGCACTTGTTTTAGCAAGAGGTAAGAAAGTAGGTACTCTTTATCTATCTACTTGTATTACTGATTCTACTTCTGGTGTAGATTCAAAGATGTGGTCTAATAGGCTGGGTCACATGAATAGGAAGGGAATGGAAGTTCTTGATTCAAAAGGTATGTGTTCAAATTCAGAAAGCATAGATAGAGTTCATTACAGGAAAAGGAAATTTGATGCTTTTGACAAGAACAGGGAAGTCTTGGTGTTTTTGGAGGAGATGAAGGCCAGAGAACAGTTACAGGCACTGAATAAATCTGATCAGGGTAGCATGGATAGAGATTTGATCCAAGATGAGCTCGCAGATGAAGAATTCATCACTCACAGGAACACACAGGCACCGACGTTGATCACTTGGAACCGACGTCGGTCATCCAGACACCGGCATCGGTCATGTGCAGACCAGCAGGGTCGGTAGGTCGGGCAGGAGAAGTCCGATGTCGGTCATCAAGATCAACATCGACAGGAGGGACACCGGCGTCAGCTAGGGGTAACGACATCAATAATCAGGGTTAGTGCAGGGAACCAACATCGGTCAGGAGCAGACTGGGAGATGGCTGAGATCAGTCACTGGAACGGATGATGGGTGGACAGTTAGCTATCAAGGAGTCTCAAACACCCATACAGAGGTCAGAAAAGGTATGTGAACCTCATATTCGTTGTTCACCTTATTTATATTGCTTACTGATAGTCAAGAACTAGGAAGATGGAGGAAGCAATGCAGGTAAAATCTAGAAACAGTGGGAGCTTAACATGGATGAGGAGTGTGAGTCCTTGGAGTAGATCCAAACAGGTATTTGTTGGTAGAGTTGTCAGCTGGAAGAAAGCACTGGATAGAGAGATGGATTCCCATTTTAGAGAAGAGAGTGGATGGACATCTGAGACAGAAGGCTATGGTATATGGTCTTGAGTTAGCTGCAGGGCAATGGAGGTTTGACCATTATTTTTTTATCTTTACCAGGTTGGATAATATTAGCTACATTATCCTGTTACTTTATTGTGTTACTTTTTGCAGGGTTTCATATACAGGGAGTTTTCTGAGCTAAGGGTAGAGTTGGTTCAGAAGTATGTCATGAAGAATTTGGGAGCAGCAAAATTCTTGTGGCATAAGTGACAGGTATAGCATCACAGGTTTGCATGGTGGTTGGTCTTCAAGAGTGACTTTGAAGAGGGATACAGAGCCAAAGGAACAAAATAGATGGTGTACAGGTACAGGTATAAGTTGCAGCTATTTATCTCCAAGTGGGAGATTGTTAGGGTGTGGAGCTAAAAGCTTCAACTATTTGCAGACACAAAGAAGAGGATGCTAAAGAACCAGAGGAACTAGTGTTGGTAGTATAACCAACGTCAGTCACAGACAGTGGAGAAGGAAACCGGCGATGGTAGAGAGTCGGCCGACATCGGCAGCACCAGTCAAGCAGGGATCGGCGTCGGTCGCTTGTGCGTTCTAGAACTGTTCGTTGCACGAACAGTTAGTTAGTTGAACTGAGTGTTTGCATGTTAAGGGGCTAATTTAAGTCATGAGCTGCGTGTCTAATTATAGTAGTTAGATTTCTATTTTTGTAACCATGGGATTATATTTAAAGACCCATGAGGCATGTATTGTAATTATCAAGAAGGCAAGTAGAAGCATTCAAGGAGGGATAGCAACTCAGGTTGTAGAGTTGGTTTTGTGTTGAGCAAGAGAGAGAGGGAATAAGGTCTTGAGGTGTGTCAAGCCTTTGAGGTGGAGGAAGAAGTGGCATCTTCCTTATTGTATTTTCTTCTAGTAATATCTAATACAAGAGTGTGTATTGTCTCTCAAATTCTTTGTTGTCTCATGTTTTTAGTTACTTTATCATTCTGGTATAATTCCATTTTTAATTGCTCATAAATAAGTAATCAATTGTGCTTCTGTTGGATAAGGGGTTGCCTAAAAAATTAAGACATTGTTCTTTACTCAACTTAAAATTTCCAGTCAAAGGTGTGCTTACCGGTTTTGCATCCTGCATATTGAACCGTTTCAACACCTTGTTCACATAATCCTCTTGAGACAAAATCAACCTATGATTTTTCCTGTCTATCTTAATGCTCATGCCAAGGATTTTATTTGCTGCTCCCAAATCCTTCATGGAAAACATTTGAGCTAATTTCACCTTAAGCTCAGAGATATCCTGCATGTGTGATCCTGCAACCAACATATCATCTACATACAACAATAGAATAATATATCTACCATTATCCAATCTCTTAAAATACACACAATGGTCATATAGACACCTACTGTAGCCATGCTCAGTCATAAACCTGTCAAATCTCAAATACCACTGTCTAGGAGCTTGCTTGAGGCCATACAAGCTTTTCTTCAATCTGCACACTAACTTCTCCTTACCTTTGACCTCAAATCCTTCCAGTTGTTCCATATATATTTCCTCATCCAAATCTCCATGAAGAAACGCTGTCTTAACATCAAGCTGCTCAAGATGCAAATCCTTAATAGCAACTAAAGACAGTACAATCTATATAGAAGTCATTTTAACAACAGGAGAAAAAATCTCACCAAAGTCAATACCTGGCTTTTGTGCAAATCCTTTCACTACCAACCTGGCCTTATATCTCATCTGTCCATTCTCACCTTCCTTCAACCTATAGGTCCATCTGTTCTTTAGTGTCCTCTTACCAACTGGAAACTCAACCAAATCCCATGTTTGGTTCTCTTTCAAGGACTCCATTTCCTAAACCATGCCACGCTCCCACTCACTCTTGGACTCCACCTGTATTGCTTCTTCAAAAATATCTGGTTCTCCACCATCAGTTAGCAATAAATAGAATAATGAAGAGGAATATCTAATTGGAGGCTTACTTACCCTTTCTAACCTCCTGATGGGCGTCTAAGACTCATCCATAACACGCTGTCTGCCCAAATTCTCTGACAGTGACCGACCTCGATCACTTCCAGGTCTATTACTGACCGACATCGGTACCACTTGTTGGGGATCAACCAACACTATATGGGCATTTAATACTCCTTGATAGCTTGTTGTCTACCCAAAATCTATTCCAGTGACTGATGTCGGTCACCACCTAGTCTACATCTGACTGACATCGGTTCCATGTGACTGACTTGACTACCGATGCTATTTCCCTGATTAATGTTAGTGTCTACCTACCTGACACCATTGAATTCTCTAGTCTACACATGACCGACATCAGTGCCTGCCTGTTTGACGCCGGTTACCCTTAACCGATGTTGGTACCTATGTTTTCCTGTGAGTGATAACTTTTTACCCATGAGCTTACTTTGAATCAAAACCCTATCCAAACTGCCATGCTCAGAAGTATCCATCCCCATCTGTTGACCTCTATCCATCATCTCTTCCATGAACACCAAGTCTTTCCAGTTCTTAAGTTTGTCAAATACATCAGACTTCTTTTTCTTGCAATAAATCTAATCCTTTCTTGTAGCATCCCACTTCTCACAAAAATCTCGGTCTATGCTCTCCAAAGCTGAACTCTTACCATTTGACTTAAGAACATCCATTCGCTTCTCACTTATGTGACCAAGCCTACAAAGCCACATCTTTTCAACAAAAGTGAAATAAATAATACAAGCAGGTAGATAAAGAGTACCTACTTTCTTACCACATGCTAATTCAAGTACATCCACTATGAGAGTTCTTGTGCATCTCTCATCACCCAACTTTTTTGTAGAAATTAGTTGCATCTTCAAGATTAGGACCTGCATGACCTCCTTCAACACCCATGTGTTGGCCGTCTACAATTTCAACCACACTTCCCCTTTGCCAATACTTTGACAAGGCTCACCAACCCCTAAATAAATCTTTCCAAAGTCTCCATGGACCTTAACATGGAAAAATACTCTATTTGGGGCTACATGGAAAGAGGCAACAAAATATATAAACCAAGATTCTACTTTATCCAAGGAACATACAAGAGCAACCAGTGCAACAATACCTGCAACACATACTTCTTCATTTCCTTTATGCTGATCCGCTATCAACCAACAATCTTTCTTTACCTACTCTTTCTTTCCATAACACCATAATTGACCATTCATGCCTTTGAATTCCTCCATTCTTAGTGTACTTTCTTTTGCCATTGCTTTACTTCCACTCAATCAAAAACCCCTGAGAGTGACCTATAATCAAACACAAACTTGCTCCCTACAACCTTAGCTCTGATACCACTTGATAGGATCTAAGAAGCACAATTGATTACCATGTACAAGCAACTAAATGTGGAATTTAACTAGAAGTAATAAGTAACTAGAAATTATAAACAACACAGAATTTGAGAGACAATACCCAATTGTATTAATACTCTTTTAGAAGGAAATACAACAAATAAGATGCCACAGTCTTCTTTACACTCCTCTAGGGCTCCCACACCTCTAGGGCATAAACAATAAATCTCTTCAAGAGCTTGCTCTCTCAACTATGGTCACAACAAACAACTCAAACACAGAGTTGTTGTTCACCTCCAACCAGTCAGTAACACTACTACCAATACCAACTGAGTATACACACATACTCCAAGTACACAACGTACTCTAAGTAGATCTCACCTGATCTTGCTCCTTGATGTGTTGTTGTCACCTTTGATCTTGCTACCCTGTAGATCTCCTTTGAACTTTCACACACACACACACACACACACACACCTGCAGATCAACCAACCTTGCTTACCACATGTAGATCTCCTTCCTGATCTTACACACCTATAGACCAACCTGATCTTACATACCATGAAGAACACTTGTCCTCCAAACCAACACCCTTGTGGATCTTCTACCAGACCTTTCTTTCCCATATATCTACCTGATCATACACACTTGGCACTATGGCACTATGAGGAGCCAAACTTGCTCTCTCTATCTAGCACCCAAGGAATCCCTGCTTTGATCCCTCACACTTTACAATACAGCCCATGAGTATATTATATAGATCCCATGCAAACAATAATTAGACATCCAATTATAATAATTAGATTCACAGATCAAGACTAAAATTAGCCTTTAACATACAAATAACCAGTTCATTAAACTAATTGTTCGTCAACTAACAGTTCTAGAACTGCACAGGCAATCGATGTTAGTCCCTATCTGGCTGGAGATGACTGACGTTGGCTGATATCTGACTGATGTCAGTTGCTCTGCTCACTAGATATGACCGATGTCAGTTGATCAGACCGACGTCAGTTGCTCTGCAACTCAGCAACCTCCTCCATGTTTGCATTAGTGAAGCTTTTAGCTCCACAACCTAACACTGAGGAGAGCCAATTGTGTATTTTTGAGATTATTTCTTTTAGGAGAGCCAATTACAGTGTTTCTCATTGATTTTAATTTTACTTATGGGTTTTTTCTTGTTTTAATTTTTCTTGGGGTTGGAGAAGCTGATCGATGCAAGAAAATTCTAAAAAAATTCTATATTTTGACAAGAGCATTACTTATCCATCCTTTAAGGGATTGGTCTAAGTTTATGTGCTTAGTTTAAATGATTTTGATAACTATCATTCAAGGGAATAGTCCACCTTATGTTTTACAATTTTAGATAAGTTTTCAATAGATATCCTTCAAGGGAGTAATCTATGAATGCTAAGAATGACCCATGATTTGGTTGTGACTTTGATATTGATTTTTATTTTGTTTGATTTTATATGACATAGAATTGCTTATACATACTCAAGGGGTAACCTTTATGAAGGCAAATCTAGAGGTATAAGAAGGTTCAATAGTTGAAAAGAGGTGTAGGTGATAACGACCATGGGAACCAATCTTAAAGAGATGGGAAGTACCATGAGAATCATGCCATAGGTAGTTGTGGTACCCATAATTCAAGATTAGGATATGACTATTGTGGATAATCACATGATTCAACTACAGTCAGTTACCCCTTAAAAGAGGGAAATGAATGTGGTTACAGGGGATGAGCTTAAGTTAGACTAATGGTGATTTTGATCCTTCTTTAACAATAGAAAGGATGTAGATGTGAAGCATTGAGGGGTTTAGGTTCTAGTTTGCCTTTGAGAGAGGAAAAATGATAAGCTCCTAATCCATACTTATGAGTTATGATGTAAGGTTCAAGCCAATTGAAATCAAATTTACCTCTTTTCCATTTCTCCATATTAGTGACATGTTGATTTTCCTTGAGGATGAGATATCTAATATTAAATTCTAATAGTTTCAAGTGTTTGTTATAAGCACACTTGATTCATTCTTTATAGACATAGATATGGGAAAGAGTGGCAAAATGATGCTCATCAAGTAGCTCAAGTTGGGTTAAATGTTCTTGACAATAATCATCTTTCAAAATAAGATCGTGCAAAGATATGAAAAGATAAGGTATTTGGACCTTGAGAGGTAATACAAAATTAGCTACAAACATGAGAGAAAAAGGTGTAGCACCTGTAGGGATTTAGATGCTAGTGTGATATGCCCATAAGGAAATATGGATGTCCAAGTGCCAATCCTGACCTGAGGCATTGGCCATTTTGGTAAACATGTTATTAAGGGTTTTGTCAGAGGCCTCTACTTGTCCATTTTCTAGTGGGAAATAAGGTGATGAAAATCTTAGTTTAATTCCAAATACATCACAAAGACCTTGAACTTGTTTATTTTTGACAGATTTGCCATTATCAGTGATGATTTAATGGGGAACACCAAAGCAACAAATGATATGATGGGTGATAAATTCAACATTTTTTAATCTTTTGTGTAGATAAGATGCGTCCACCCATTTAGTGAAATATTTAGTCATATTGGTGATAGAGTGATGTTTTTATGAAGAGTAGGGGTTAATTTCATCGAAAAGGTCCAAACCCTATTGTGAAAAATGACAAAAATCAATGGAAACTTGAAGGCCATGACTAGGTGCATGATGCAAATTAGCATGTTATTGACACTTGACACACTTTTTCACATAATCACAATAGTATTGGTTAATGGTAGGCCTGCAATAGCTTAGGTAGAGGATGTATTTGGCCACAATGTGTCTACTAAAGTGACACCCACAGATACCATCATTCATCTCCTTGATAGTGTGAGAGGCTTCTAGACCATAGAGGTAATGAAATAAGAGGCCATCAAAATCATGTTTATAGAGGATCCCTCCCATTATGGTGTAATAGGAGGTGCTTTGAATAAATGCTCAATGAACATTACTAGAGAGGCTAGAATGAACTATGCCAAGGTTGAGGTAGTCAAAGTTTGCTGATACCAAAGGTCAGGGAGGATATCCTCCACATTAAAGATGGTTAGAGTGTCTAACTTAACATAGGAAGGTTTTATGAGGCAATGGATAATGATTGATATCATAAAGTCTGATGGGATCTAAAAAACAAGAGATGCCATAGTGTCGACAAACTTATTGGTAGATTATGGGGTGGTTTGAATATGGTAGTGTTCAAATGATGTCAAGAGTTCCACAACTAACTATCTATAGAGTTACAAAATCTCATTCTTACACTATTAGATGCCATTGACTTGATTGACCACAAGTTGGGAGTCAAAAAATATGTTGATTATTATGACTCTCGAGGCTGACATGGTTTGGAGACCTATTATTAGGGCTTCTTATTCAACCACATTAATGGTACATTCAAATTCAAGTTTAAAAGATAAAGGAAGTGGTTCATCAATCAGGGGGATAAGGATGATACTAGCTCCCACACCATGCTAACATTTGGAACCATTAAAGAACATGGTTACGTGATTGGTGAAGCCTGCTCGGGATAGATTTGTGATGTAATCATATAGAAATTTGAGAGGAGGTTAGTTGCTTGTTGGGGTATATCATCCAGTTGGTTAATAATGACTTACCCCTTAATTAACTTCTATTATAGGAACTCAAGGTCAAACTTAGCTAAAAGCATCAGCCACTTGGCCATAGACTAGTTTTGGTATGGCTCAAAGTGCATGTACTTGAGTGGGTTAGTATTGGTTATGATAAAAAACTTTTGATTAAGAAGGTAGTGGCAAAGTTTGGTGGCCATGAAGACTAGGGTCAAGCAAAGTTTCTCAATGTGAGTATATCAAATTTCATAGTCTACAAGGGTGTGGCTTATGTAATAGAAAACTTTCTCTTTGTGTTGTTTATCTCGATGGGAAAACATTTCCCCTAGGAAATGGTCAGTGGTAGAGATATAAAGGTAGAATGTAGGTCATCCTTAGGAGGTGTGAGGACACGTGGAGATACAAGTTACTCTTTAAGTACATCAAAGGCATTCTAACAATTGACATTCCACTTGAAAGGTGTGTATTTTTTCAAGAGGTGATGGAAGTGTTAACATCGATTTAAGAGCTGAAAAATGAAGTGACAAATGGATTGGAGCTTCCACTGTAAACCATAAAGTTACTTAAGATTGGTCAGAGGTATCATCTTAAGGATGGATTTGATCTTGGTCATGTTAAGGTGTGGAGCCTAAAAGTTCACCAAGGAGCGCATTTGATAGTTTGCAAGTTTACACAGTCACTGGCGTCGGTCAGGAGTGACCG
Organism: Torreya grandis; assembly: GCA_037957365.1. Classification (NCBI taxonomy): domain Eukaryota; kingdom Viridiplantae; phylum Streptophyta; class Pinopsida; order Cupressales; family Taxaceae; genus Torreya; species Torreya grandis. The sequence continues at coordinate 1,498,443 of JARHVA010003018.1, read as the reverse complement.
ACGTCGATCAGGTGCAGTTGAAGAGACACCAGCATCGGCAGAGATCGGCCGACATCGGTCACAGGCAAGTAGGCAGGAACCAGCGTCGGTTACCTATCCGTCCAGAGAGCTATTTTGTGGATAGAACCGAGTGTTTGCATGATGAGATTAAGCCATAGTCTTAAGTTCGCATCTCTATTATTAGTAAGACTATTTTTAGAGCCCTTGTTCAAGAGGCTTAACTGTTGGTTGTAAGTGCATGCTCAAGTTTCCTAATTCTATATGTAAGATTAGATCTTCTTAGCTTAGTGTATTAAATGTTGAAGAACAGTATATAATTGTATAGGTGAATCAATCCAGGTTGTTGGAGTTGATTGTACTTGAGAGAGAGAGCTCTTGAGGGAAAGAGATCTAGAGAGAGATTTGTACATCTGAGAGAGGTGTGGAAGAAAGAAGTTTCTTCAATTGTATTCCTTATGTAAAGAGTTTAATACAAGTTTTCAGGGTGGTTTCTTGTATCTCTTGTTCTTTGCTATTTATCATTCTAGTTACTTATCTATCTGATTTAATTCCGCAGTTTATTGCTTTCATAAGTGTAATCAAATTGTTGGTTGATCCCCAACAAGTGGTATCAGAGCCTTGGTTGTAGGTTTAGAGCTTGATATCCAACAAGTGGTATCAGAGCTTGGTTGCAGGTTCTAGAGCTTGATATCCAACATGTAGAGGACTGAAAGGGTAAGTAAGCCTCATATTCATTATTCCCCTTCTTTACACTACTTGTTGCTCACTGATGGTCAAGAACCAGGAAGTTTTAAAGAAGCAAAGTAGGTGGGATCCAGGAAACAGTGGGAGCATGGCATGAATTCTTTGGAAGAGAACCAAATGGTAGATTTGGTAGAGTTGCCAATTGGGTTAAAGAAGAGAGAGAATGGACATGTGAGATGGAAGGCTAGGTTATATGGTCTTGAGCAGGCTGTAGGATAGTGGTATAGGTTTGACGGGAGTATGATAAATCATGGCTTTAGTCAGTGTCATTGTAATCATTGTGTTTTCTTTACCAGGTTGGATGATGGTTGCGACATTATCTTGTTACTGTATGTAGTGGGGTCACACATGCAAGGTTTTGTTAAACTAAAGGTAAAGTTAGTTCAGTGGTATGTCATGAAGGATTTGAGAGCAGCAAAATTCTTTGACATGAGTAATCCTAGAGATAGGGAAGATCACAAGTTGATGTTGTCACAGGATGATTGTGTGAATAAGGTAGTGGCGAGGTTTAGGATGCAGGATGCAGAACTAGGCAACACACCTATGGATGGATAGTTCACATAAAAGGGTCCCCAATCACATGATGAGGTTGAGTACATGTGTACTCCCTGATATTGCCCTAGTAGTGGGATTTGTTAATTGGTTTGTGGCCAATTCAGGAAAGAAGCACTGGAGACTAGTTCAGTGGGTTCTCAGGTATCTGACAGGGACCAGCAGCAGGTTAACATGCTATGCAGGGTCAGGCACTTCAGATATGGAAGGTTTCTTGGATGATAGGAGTTGCACCATAGTGTGTGTGGTGGTTGTTATTCAAGATTGAGCTTGAAGAGGAATACAAGCCAATAAAAAAATTAGATGATGTACAGGTACAGTGCAGCTGTTTATCTCCAAGTGGGAGATTGTTAGGTTGTGGAGCTAAAAGCTTCACTGATGCAAACATGGAGGAGGATTTTGAGAGGTTGTTGATTTGCAAAGCAACTGATGTTAGTCATATCTAGTGAGCAAAGCAACTAACATTGGTCAGATATTGGCTGACATCGGTCATCTCCTGCTAGACAGGGATCGACGTCGATCGCCTGTGCGGTTCCAAAACTACTAGTTGACAAATAGTTAGTTTAACGAACCAATTGTTTGCATGTTAAAGGCTAATTTTAGTCTTGAGCTATAGATCTCATTATTGTAATTTAATGTCTAATTATTGTTTACATGGGATCTATATAATAGACTCATGGGCTATATTGTAAAGTGTGAGGGATCAAAGCAAGGATTCCTCGGGTGCTAGATAGAGAGAGCAAGTTTGGCTCCTCATAGTGCCATAGTGCCAAGTGTGTATGATCAGGTATATCTATAGGAGGGCAAGGTCTGGTAGAAGATCCATAAGGGTGCTAGTTTGGAGGACAAGTGTTCTTCATGGTGTGTAAGATCAAGTTGGTCTGCAGATGTGCAAGATCAAGAAGGAGATCTACATGTGGTAAGTAAGGTCGGTTGATCTACAGGTGTGTGTGTGTGTGCAAGGTCAAAGGAGATCTATGGGGTAGCAAGATCAAAGGTGATAGAACCACATCAAGGAGCAAGATCATGTGAGATCTACTTGGAGTACGTTGCGTACTTGGAGTATGTGTGTATACTTGATTGGTATTGATAGTAGTGTTACTGACTGGTTGGAGGTGAACAATAACTCTTTGTTTGAGTTTTTTGTTGTGACCTTAGTTGAGAGAGTGAGCTCTTGAAGAGATTTACTATTTATGCCCTAGAGGTGTGGGAGCCCTAGAGGAGTGTAAAAAAGACTGTGGCATCTTCTTTATTGTATTTCCTTCTGGAAGAGTATTAATACAATTGGGTATTGTCTCTCAAATTTTGTGTTGTTTCTAATTTCTAGTTACTTATTACTTCTAGTTAAATTTTGCATTTAGTTGCTTGTACATGGTAATCAATTGTGCTTCCTAGATCCTATCAAGTGGTATCAGAGCTAAGGTTGCAGGGAGCAGGTTTGTGTTTGATTACAGGTCACTCTCAAGGGTTTTTGATTGAGTGGGAGTAAAGCAATGGCAAAAGAAAGTACACTAAGAATGAAGGAATTCAAAGGCACGAATGGTCAATTATGATTTTATGGAAAGAAAGAGTAGGTAAAGAAAGATTGTTGGTTGATAGCAGATCAGCATAAAGGGAATGAAGAAGCATGTGTTGCAGGTATTGTTGCACTGGTTGCTCTTGTATGTTCCTTGGATAAAGTAGAATCTTGGTTTATAGATTCTATTGCCTCTTTCCATGCAGCCCCAAATAGAGTATTTTTCCATGTTAAGGTCCATGGAGACTTTGGAAAGATTTATTTAGGGGTTGGTGAGCCTTGTCAAAGTATTGGCAAAGGGGAAGTGTGGCTGAAATTGCAGACAGCCAACACATGGGTGTTGAAGGAGGTCATGCAGGTGTCAGTCTTGAAGATGCGGCTAATTTCTATAGAAAATTTAGGTGATGAGAGATGCATAGGAACTCTCACAATGGATGCACTTGAATTAGCATGTGGTAAGAAAGTAGGTACTCTTTATCTACCTGCTTGTATTACTGATTCCACTTTTGTTGCAAAGATGTGGCTTTGTAGGCTTGGTCACATAAGTGAGAAGGGAATGGATGTTCTTAATTCAAATGGTAAGAGTTTAGCTTCAGAGAGCATAGACTAAGATTTCTGTGAGCAGTGGGATGCTACAAGAAAGGATTGGATTTGTTACAGGAAAAGGAAGTCTGATGTATTTGACAAACTTAAGAACTGGAAAGCCTTGGTGTTCATGGAGGAGATGATGGATAGAGATTAGCAGATGGGGCTGGATACTTCTAAGTAGGGTAGTTTGGATAGGGTTTTGATTCAAAGTAAGCTCACGGGTAAAAAGTCATCACTCACAGGAAAACACAGGTACCGACATCGGTCAGGGGTAACCGATGTCGAATAGGTAGGCATCGATGTTGGTCATGTGTAGACCAAAGAATTCATTGGTGTTAGGAAGGTAGACACCGATGTCAGTTAGGGAACTGGCATTAGCAGTCAGGTCAGTCACATGGAACTAATGTCGGTTGGATGCAGACTGAGTGGTGACCAACATCGGTCACTAGAATGGATTTTAGGCAGACAAAAAGTTGTCAAGGAGTCTCAAACACCCATGTAGAGGATTGAAAGGGTAAGTAAGCCTCATATTCATTATTCCCCTTCTTTACACTACTTGTTACTCACTGATGGTCAAGAACCAGGAAGTTTTAAAGAAGCAGAGCAGGTAGGATCCAGGAAATAATGGGAGCATGGCATGAATTCTTTGGAAGAGAACCAAATGGTAGATTTGGTAGAGTTGCCAGCCAGGTTAAAGAAGAGAGAGAATGGACACGTGAGATAAAAGGCCAAGTTATATGGTCTTGAGCAAGTTGCAAGATAGTGGTACATGTTTGATGGGAGTATGACAAAGCATGGCTTTAGTCAGTGTCATTGTAACCATTGTGTTTTCTTTACTAGGTTGGATGATGGTCGCGACATTATCCTGTTACTGTATGTAGTGGGGTCACACATGCAGGATTTTGCTGAACTAAAGGTAAAGTTAGTTTAGTGGTATGTCATGAAGGATTTAGGAGCAGCAAAATTCTTTGGCATGAGTAATCTTAGAGACAGGGAAGATCACAAGTTGATGTTGTCACAGGATGATTGTGTGAATAAGGTAGTGGTGAGGTTCAGGATGCAGGATGCAAAACCAGGAAGCACACCTATGGATGGATAGTTCATAGAATAGGGTCCCCAATCACATGATGAGGTTGAGTACATGTGTACTCCCTGATATTGCCCCAGTAGTGGGAGTTGTCAATAGGTTTGTGGCCAATTCAGGAAAGAAGCACTGGAGACTAGTTCAGTGGGTTCTCAGGTATCTGATAGGGACCAGCAGCAGGTTAACATGCTATGCAGGGTCAGGCACTTTAGATATGGAAGGTTACTTAGATGACAGGAGTTGCACCATAGTGTGTGTGGTGGTTGGTCTTCAAGATTGAGCTTGAAGAGGAATACAAGCCAAGAAACAAATTAGACGATGTACAGGTATAGGTATAGTTTAGCTATTTATCTCCAAGTGGGAGATTGTTAGGTTATGGAGCTAAAAGCTTCACTGATGCAAACATGGAGGAGGTTGCTGAGTTGCAGAGCAACTAATGTTAGTCTGATTAATTGACGTTGGTCATATCCAGTGAGTAGAGCAACTGACATCAATCAGATATCGGTTGACGTCAGTCATCTCAAGCCAGATAGGGACCGACGTCGGTCACCTGTGTGATTCTAGAACTGCTAGTTGATGAACAGTTAGTTTAATGAACCAATTGTTTGCATGTTAAAGGCTAATTTTAGTCTTGAGCTATAGATCTAATTATTGTAATTGGATGTCTAATTATTGTTTACATGGGATCTATATAATAGACTCATGGGTTGTATTGTAAAGTGTGAGGGATCAAAGCAGGGATTCCCCGGGTGTTAGATAGAAAGAGCAAGTTTGGCTCCTCATAGTGCCATAGTGCCAAGTGTGTATGATCAGGTATATTTGTGGGAGAGCAAGGTCTGGTAAAAGATCCATAGGGGTGCTGGTTCGAAGGACAAGTGTTTTTCATGGTATGTAAGATCAGGTTGGTCTGCAGGTGTGCAAGATCAGGAAGGAGATCTACATGTGGTAAGTAAGGTCGGTTGATTTGTAGGTGTGTGTGTGTGTAAGGTCAAATGAGATCTATGGGGTAGCAAGATCAAAGGTGATAGCAACACATCAAGGAGCAAGATCAGGTGAGATCTACTTGGAGTACATTGCATACTTGGAGTATGTGTGTACACTCAGTTAGTACTGGCAGTAGTGTTATTGACTAGTTGGAGGTGAACAACAAATCTGTGTTTGATTTTTTTGTTGTGACCGTAGTTGAGAGAGTGAGCTCTTGAAGAGATTTACTATTTACACCCTAGAGGTGTGGGAGCCCTAAAGGAGTGTAAATAAGACTATGGCATCTTCTTTGTTGTATTTCCTTCTGGAAGAGTATTATTACAATTGGGTATTATCTCTCAAATTCTGTGTTGTTTCTAATTTCTAGTTACTTATTACTTCTGGTTAAATTCCACGTTTAGTTGCTTGTACATGGTAATCAATTGTGCTTCCTAAATCCTATCACTCAGTAGACTTACCACATCATATATGAGCATAGACTTGCTTATACAATCCTCTTGGAAGCCTTTGAAAGAGGTATGCTAGTCTCACAAAAGGATCCAGTCTCACCCATTCTTCCTCCATTTATCATATGCATGGGACTATGAGCTTACTTATTACAATGTGATCAAGATACCTATTTATCAATGTAAGCATGCTAATGCAAAGCATTTGAAAGGCTTAGTTTTATTAATCGAATCTAACTTTGGGTTTAATTTTTGTTCTTATCAATGAGAAGGCATTATGTTTCTATTAGTATCTTTTATTGGTTCATGTATACATACCTCTCATGTTTCCTCTCACCATCCTAAACATTTAGTTTTTTATCAACTTACTTTATGTATTCTCATCACATCTTCAACCATATACATATTTTATCTCCATGATCATAAACAAATAATATCAAATCAAAATCATAACATTATGAGCTGTATCCATGAACCACATCATCTACCTATCTATGATCAAAACACCATGAAAACACATCATATCATGTAATGCCATAAACGTAATCCTATCCATCTACCATCAAAACATCATGTCAACATATCTTATATCCTAATTCATTCTCATGAGCATAAACAAAATCAATAATCAAAACATCTTGAACAATATCATATGTCATTTACCAATTTATCCATAACATTACCATAATACATCTCATGCAAACCACATCATCATAACCATAACCGAAGCCATTAATGATTACATCATCATATACCATATATCCATCCATAACACATCCTATCATATCCATGAACATAATCATAGAATCATAACTATCTTTCAAACATCACATGTCTAAGCTACTAAGTCAACATCTCATAACGCATATGTAGGAAACCATAGACCATCAATCATAAGCATAAACATAAATGTCCATAATGACATGTAAACCATAAACATACATCATATATAACACCATACATCATATACATATGTCATCATAAATAATACATGTAACAATGTATAGCCTCTCTCTCAAAACATGTACATCTCATTACATCAGCACGCAAGATGGTATCAAAATAGTATACACCTATTTCTACCAATATATATATAAAAACATGTCTAAAACACAATCATGGGGCACCACTACTACTATCCCACCTACACCTATGCCACTGCTACTAGCTCCACCTATACCTACACTTGTACTCCCATCTAGTGGTAGCCCCCTTGGTATCCTTGCATGGCCCACTGTAAAAGCACACTATCCTAGAGTATCTATAGAGGGACCCCCTAACCAAATTAAATTACATAATATCATGCCTATCTACCAAATTTAAGACACCACCTACCTCATTTATTGATCTCTATCAAGGTTAGAGCCCATGAAAAGCTGCCTAACTGCACTCACGTGTTCCCTACATCTTAGGCCCATGAATATCAAACCCACATACCTCCAACCAAAAAGTAGTCACCAACTTAGCAAGCAATCTCTCCAAAAGCACTGTAATCACTAAAGAAAATTCAACCAAGCCACAAAGTTACAAATGATAAAAAGTAACTTTGTTTTCACTTTTTACCCTATAGATTTTTAAGGTTTACCCTAACCATCGATGGTTAGGGTGACCAGCAACAGTCACATCTTGGGAGCCCTAACCATCAATAGTAAGGATACCCCAAATTTACACTTGTACCTAGAGTAGCCCTTCTTAGCAAAACTAAACTAGTATTTACCCACTTTTGGAGATTACTAAACATGCAATTTTAGACATTTTTTTGCTTAGTCTTTTGACCATAGTGATACCATTACCATGTTGACCCCTTTTGATCTTTTTCACCTCATGCATACTAACCCACTTGTGTCTTTTTTAGAGCACTTCCTACCTTAGATACCTATGACACTTGACCAATTTATGTTTTCATCGAGAGTAATTCTTACTTTGGATACCCACTAGAAACATAAAAATTACTTAGGAAGCTTGCATTTACAAGTGTTCCTAGCCACCACACCTATAGGTGGTCACATGGTTGACTTATCACTTGTCATTCTTAGCACCAACCCTTATTTTTACCAACATTGGTAACCTAGTCTATGCACAATCTTGGATATTACATTTTTTTATCAAAATTTGTGCATAAGTTTGCATCTTGAGTGCCCAACCTATCATTCACCTATTTCCATTACCAAAAACCATTTATCAAACCCTAACCTAATTTTAGTTTCACCTCATCAAATCTTGGTTTGAGGGGGAACACCTCCTCTTACTCTTAGGGAAATGAGACCTATGACCTGTACACTATTTTTTTTTATAGCTCATTCACACAAGTAGAACAATAAAAAGGAGAAAAATGTAGACACCAAAAATCTACACACCTACGCTTCTAAATGTTGGCAACCCCTGAAACCTACCTAGGACCCTCTTGGGACCAATTTACACTAATTTGACTTGATAAAGCTGATCCAAAACTCAAAAGATTTGGTTGAAAGATAATTTAATAAAAAATAACAACACAATTCAAATAATGCTATCTCTAAGAAGAGATGTTTTATTGATAAAATTCACAGACCCAAAACATATGCCTATCTTTGAGAAGAGATGTTTGATTTCCATTTTAGGTTACATCTTCATTTATACATGTTTTTAAGGTATGAGGAGGACATGGAAGGTCACAGATCTTGAGGGAGATTAAGTGGTTTGACTTCCATGATTTACAATAATACAGAATTCAAGGAATTACTATTTTTAGAAATTTACTATTTTTAGATTGCACTACTAAAATTGAAATTTGGGTCACTTCTATTGGGTTTTCAGGGGTCAAAATTCATTGAGTAAAGCTAAATTCCATCTTTCCAATGGTTCAAACGATGAGTCAATTGGAGCTACGATGCAAAAGTTATGGCTCCCAAAAGTTTCGTCATCAATTAGGGTAGACCCATCACCTGAATTGTCACCTGAATTGTTGCCCAGATCATTCCTCCCTCCTTGAGAATCAATGGTCCCCATTTCATCAATATTTTTCATCAAGTGTGGTAGTTATACTTTGATTTTATTCCTGATGCAAACTTGGAATGGATTATGATTTATGGAACTATGAAGGGCTCGATTGTTCACCATTTCTATCTAACCATCAATCTATGGATGGAAGACCGTGAACTTCTTCAGCTTGGTATCTATTTGCTTGTGTTGTTGTATTTTTTGTGTAGTCAAGGCTATAACATTGGCCCTTTTGGATTCTTGTGGCTTGACCACCATGAGAATAAATTTCTTGGCACTAATCAGAGAGATAGATGTAGAAGGTAGTACCTCTAGTACCCTATAACACCATGTTCCAAGAGTGAGAGTGATCCTTCAAGTTCTTGATTCATAGATGCCATGTTGATCATATATGAATGGCTGGTCAAAGAGTACATCACATACATCTAGATTAACCACATCACATAAGACCTCATCTTGGAAGGGTTTTATTGCATATGAGAGAAGACATTGGTAGGTGACACGGAGGTTTATCCCTAGACTCAACCATCTAATATTGTATGGCTTTAGGTGAGGCTTCATGGATAAATTTAGGATTTTGACAACATTAGTAGAGATTAAATTCTTTTGACTTCCACTATCAAGAATGAAATGCAGAGGCTTACTTTTCATCCATAACTTAGAGTGAAACAACATTTCCTTGTCATCTAGCATCTCCTCATGGGTCTATGATGAAGCAACAATGGCTTCAAGCTTAGCATCTATAATCTCTTCTTCAACCTCTTCAACCGTAGGGTCTATATGAGGTAGAGTAGTAAATATTGAGGTTTTTGACTTAGAAAGCAGGGACTTGATGGCTTGACATTCTTATTTGGAGTGAGTTCCATATTTGTGATAATCACACCACTTCTCAGTCTTTCCTTCTTTTTGCTTCCAATTTTGGCCTCATGTTTGACCTTCTTTGTCACTTCTCCATTTTGAAGGCTAACTCTTTGTATTCATTCTTCCATGCTTCTGCTCAATCTTCATTGTGAACTTGTATGCCTCATTGAGGGTTTCCAAATTGAATAATTTCATTTCTCCCCATATGTACCATTGTATTCTACTATGATATTTGAGAACCTTGTGTTTCTCACTTTCTTGGATGCCCAATCTCACAGATAAAGAATGAAAAATATTAGTGTAATCTTAAATAGATTATTCCTTACTTTGGCAAAGTTGTTGCCACTATATATACAAATCATCATATGCTCCAATGGGGTAGTATTCTTCCTTCATAGATTCTATGAAACCACCCCAGGTAGGTTCTATCTCAAGGCCAATATCATCTACACTAAATCTCTTTTGTACACTTTTCACCAATTTTTGATAGGCAATGATTCTTTCAAAAGAGAAAAAGTGACCTTCTCTTTATCGGTGAATTTATTTATAGAAAAATAAGAAGATAATTTATCCAACCAATTTTTTGCTACATCAGCATTGATTTTTCCTTCAAATGGACGGATATCAAAATTCACCTAAACTTTGAAGGGTGTTGGGGTACAAATGAGGAGCCAAAATTTCCCATTGAGATTTGTTGGAGAATTTGAATAAATTTTTTTAGCATTTTCACTTTCTTCTATTGGAGGAATTCATTCACCATTTTCTTGAAAGGATCATATGTCTTAGTGTTGTCCACCATTTGAAGTCATTTAGAGTGAATAGGTGGATAGTCTATTGGTTCTATTTTCCACCCAAGCTTCCTATAATCGGACCTCATCCTCAAGATCATACACTCTAAAGATAAACCACTCTGAAAACACTGATCCAAAAATCAAATTCTTTTTTTGAAAGATAATTCAAGAAATAAGAACAACACAATTCAAATAATGCTATCTTTGAGAAGAGATGTTTTATTGATCAAATTTGCAGACCCAAAACATATGCCTATCTCTGAGAAGAGATGTCTAATTTTTATTTTAGGTTAAATCCTTATTTATACATGTTTTTAAGGTATGAGGAGGATGTGAAAGGTCACCAATCTTGATGGAGATTAAGTGGTTTGACTTCCACAATTTACAACAATATAGAATTCGAAGAATTACTATCTTTAAAAACTTACTATTTTTAGACTACACTACTAAAATTAAAATTTGGGGCACTTCCATTGTGTTTTAAAAGATAAAACTTCATCAAATGGATATCCATGCCATATCACCACATTATCCTCATTCTTATCTTTCCAATGGTTCAAATGGTAAGTTAATTGGAGCTACAGTGCAAAATTTATGGCTCCTAGAAGTTCCATCATCAATTAGGGTAGACTCATCACCTGAATTGTCACCTGAATTATTGCCCGAATCAAAAGCCCACATGTAGTAAGATTCACAAGATGACTCAACTTGGCCTTCAGGACTTCTTTCCTTTGGACCCTAACCATCAACAATTAGGGTGACCATCGATGGTCACTATTCAAAACCCTGGCCATCAATAGTCAGGGTCCACCTCCTTAACAAAGCACATGCAAACCACCTACATTACTTTTCTAAATATAGCTTGTCTAAATCTTGTTATGAGCCTTTGCATAGATAATTATATTTAGATAGCCTAATTACACCTTCACTTCCACCTCTTGCTTATGCTTATAAGAGAGAGAGGCCTAGGAGGTCAAATCCATCTATAATAATTATCAGGAGCTCAAGGATTTAGGAGTTTTCTTTCACAAGTCAATTAGCATCATCAACGTTATCAAGTGTCATCATTAATATCATTAAGATCTGAATTTTCATCACCTATCAACTAAATTCTCAAGTATCATTACTCTATTGGAATCAAGATAGATTCTACCAACAGGCTAACTACTTCAACCACTGACCCAATCAACTTCTAGTAAGACAAGTACTTATTTGTCAATATTCATGTACTTTATTTCCATTTTATAATTAGTATAGCTCTTGCCCATATCCTATAATCCATCTTTTATACCCCATAATTTAGCAATTAACAACCCAAATCTTTACATAGTAATTGTCAATGGTTGACTCAACTATCGATGGTTTGTACAACTATTGATGGTCATATTAACCACTGATGGTCACCTTAACCACCAACAGTCACCCTAACCATCGATGATCATTATGGTAGTAAAAACTAACAAGATATTTTTACCCACTTACCCTCAACCAAACCTAATTTTCTATGTTTTTGATCACTCACAGACCTCTTTCAAATTTTTTGAAGCATACCCCAACCCCTTAGCACTAGTGTTAATTAGTTTATCACTAAGTTTATCATTTATATTTTATTTTCTTGAGTAATAATTTTTGTGTTCAATTTTAGTACCTTTTAATTAATTATTTAAGTAGCTTATTTCTATTTTTGTGAACTTAATTATTTAAAATATGTGGATTGATAGCCCCTAAAGAAGCCCTCCCTTCCGAGATCTAGTTATCGTTAGGCAATCCACCCAATTATATGTCTAACAAATAAGTTTGCTTTAGTGATTTCCTATCTATAGGTCTTCCTCCCAAACCAAAGAGGAACTCTTCACAATATTATAATTCAATACATGCACAAAAAAATAGGTTTTTCAACCACACCCATATCAGGTTTATTTTCTCTCTTCCATAGAACTTAAATTGAAATTTTACATGAAATAGTAGGAATGAAAACCCTGTAATGACTTCTCTTAGAATAAATAGCCCTACAAGTATGTTATACTATAAAATACATGATATAGTAATTATAATTGAAAATATGTCTCAAGATATATCATATTTTATATTATAAACTGTTAGATCAATAGGGGTATGCCTAGATAGATGTAACAATGTAATAACATGTGCAGTATATTAAACTAGAACGAGAAATTTGGTTAGTTGTTAGTTGTCAAGGAGGGATGGAACATGATGTCCATCATGGCATCCAAGAAAGAAAGAATAATTTATGATGTGGATCATGGCATTGTAATCAATTTAGGATCACACAAGGAAAGAAGCAAGAAGCATACAAAAGTGGCCAAGGGACCATACAAATAAGGGACATGGACACATGTCACTCATACTAGGAAAGTAAGCATAAAAGGCATGTTCAAATGCCACATACACATAATTTAAAACAAGACTGGCATGAGTGCCACATGCACATAGAAGAGTACAAGCAAAAGACATTGGAAAATGTCTTAAAGCACACACAAGAGACAAAATAGGAACTGAGAAATGCAATCACATCTAGGTACTCAAATCAAGAAAGGAAGGCATGTAAATGTTGGAAAAGCAATCTACATCTAACTAATCAAAGAAAGAAGTGAAATTATGTAAAACATATAGTACAAGGTTAAGTAGATGCTAAGAAATACACAAGTACTATATACCAATGAGTGTCAATAGAGTAATCTATATAAGCTAGTAACTAATGTACATTAACATGATAACTAGAGTGTGTGGTGTAGGAATGGCATAACCTAGATGGTGTAGTAATTTAGAAGATGCTCCCAGTGGGTAAATATGTTAATGTATGTCTAAATTGTAGAAGTAAGATTCCCCCTCAATGGGTAGAGTAAAGTAATCAAAGATCTAGGTTTCACTGCACACACTCAAACAAGATCAATTGAGGCATGGTAATGTAGATAAATTAACAAACAATAGCATAGAATAGAAAATGTAAGTCTAGCATGGTAGTAGAAATGTAAAACATGGATAATTCATACATTTGAAATGTTTTTGAGATATTTAAATGTTTTTGTATTTTGAGTTATTTGAATATTATATTATTTTTGTTATTTTGAAATAAGCTATGTATAAGTAAGCATAAAGAAACTATGTATAATAAATTGAAAAGAAGTTATGTACAAGAAAAACTAGGAAGAAATGATACTAACAAATAAGTCTCATAAGAGACTCCCTATCATGGTGTCCTATATCAAGGAGAGGGATCATGCATGATCATAAAGCATGATGGAAGGGCTAAGACTGTGACTCTAAAAATTATGTATGTTATGAATTCTTTGAAATCTCTATAGTGGAAACTGATTGTGAGGTCCCCTATAACTTTGAGAAGTGGATGCAACTATTGGGCTCTTATGGACCCATCTGGTAGTAGAAGAAGATATCTAAACATGTTGTCTATGTGTAAACACATGAGACCTCAATAATACTACCTTGGGTGTGAACATTGTAGTTAGAAACTATCTAGAGTCTTGAAACTATCGTTGATGTAGTAATCGCTCTAATAGAGGCCTCTATAGAAGTGTATGAACTCTTTTTGCTAGTGAGGGAGGCCTCAATTGTGTTTTAATCTCAATTTGAAGAAAAACTATAACTAGTGGAGGAGCTGAAACTAGTGACTATAGAGTAAGAGATGGCTCTAAAGTGGGGAGTGGTAACTCATATAGAACTCCACCAACTATAACAACCTAATTAATGTGAATGAATTTCACACTTATATAAATTGTATAAGGTACTACATAAATTTTTTAAATCTATAGTCAACTAAGTAACATATCAAAGACTCCTAAACTAGGAACAATAGTAAACGATGTGGCCACATGTGTTGGAATAAATTAATTATGATCTCACCCAATGAAATATGTATGTGTCCACTAAATCCACTAATAATTATGTCCATTGGAGTGATATCCTACTTTGAATATCCCAAATATTATAGTAATGTCATAGTGCACATGTTCACACTAGATCCATTGTCTATGAGAACACTATGAATGGGATGATGATCAAAGTAGGCTCTGATAAAGAGTGTATGGTAATATGAATCATCCTCAACTATCTCCTACTCTGAGAAGGAGATTGAAGGTCTAGCTAGAACTTTGGAATTATACACACCAATCATGTTGCTCAAAGGATGTGACTCAACTAAAGGTTCTTGGTATGTAGATGGTGGAGGATGTGCATGATATGCATGGTGAACATTTGATATGTCTCTTATGTCTTGTTTACAATTTTATGGGAAATGATCTGAGAAAATTTTAAAAGCTTTGTCATGTATTTACTTTGCCTAAAAAGGCTCAACTAGAATGCCAAGATCAATAAATTTTCCATCTATCAAGTCTTGTATCTTGTGTTTCAAAATAATACATATGTTTGTTGTGTGGCCTAGTACCCTATGAAAATTACAAAATGCATTTTGATCATATCCACGTGGAAGAGGCTTTGTTGGATGAACTTCTTGAATAGGAGGGAGAGATATGACATTGCATTCTAGTAGTTGTTATAAGACTCTGGATGGAGATATTAGTATATTGGTAAAGGCTTGTCGAGGAGGTGTGTTTCACTAAATTTTGTCTATTTTAAGTCTAAAGGAAAATAGAAATAAGGATGGGGATAAGTGATTAGAATGAACCCAAATTTGGTTTGTGTGTCATATTTAGATATTGTGAGCACTCCTCTTTGGCTAGGGAGGTCTACCTGTAAGTAAGAAAACACTACCACAAGATGTTTGTTAGTAGATATATGAGTGGGATACTAAGCTATGTGCTTATTCTAGAAAGTGTGAAACTTCCCTAAAGATGATAGTCCACTTTTTAGAGACAAAAGAATAATAAATAACTAAAAGAGGTAAGGAGAGAGTGAAAGAGAGATAAAATTACCATTATTAACAACTTTTACACATTAGAGAGTGACAAGGTGTAGGCGAGGTACTCTATGTGTGTTTTCAAAGTTGTCTAGGTAGGTTTTCAAGAGTCTAGGGAATCTATAATCACCGATGTTGATAGGGGAGTGATTGATATCAGTTATACTATCAAGGTCGGTAGTGAGGTGACCGATGTCGATTAGGTTGTCAAGGTCAGTAGGGGAAATAATTATTTGGGAACTTATAGAAGGATTTTTCAGGTTTAGGCAATGGTTTAGATTAGGTCAGGGAGGTTGGGAGAGTTATGAGAGGGAAATCATGGCTTGGTTAAGTCTGGTCAAAGATTTAGTATGTCAGGTTAAGGGGAAACAAGCATGAAATCTTTATAACTCCCTCACGAGGGTATAGTCATAAGTGCATAAACCAATTCAGGGTAGATATAAAGAAATAAAAGAATAAATATTTAAATGACCTATAGTATCAGTGATGTACTTATCTATGGTGGTCATTGAACAATAAGTGCCAAGTTGATGGTCCCTATCAGGGAGTCTGCACTTGAATGCTTGAATAGAGAGAACAAGTGGGTGATGTTGGTCCTTAAGAGCTCAATTTTTAATTATGAGTAACTCACATAGGGTGATTGTAAGCCTAGATATTGAAAAATAAAATGTTGAGAGCTTGAATGAGAGTAAGAATCATTTTTCTTAATTTCTACTAACTTAAACTATAGGTTGGATTTTGGCTTATATTATCGACGTCAATGATCCCACCGATGTCGATTGTGGGTTCACTGATGTCAACAACCCTAAAATAGGTAAACCTTTCTATTTTTGGTTTTTTTCTATAGTTGTACGTGCCAAATGTGACACTTATTATAAAATAGTAAAAATAAGAGGTTAGGAAGGAAGTAATTGTTAAGTAATTTAGTTGGAAGTGGGAATAAGTTTTGGGTAGTTAGGATGAGGGGACCAAGTCTTGAGGTGACTCATCAGGGGAAAATTAGTCATAGTGCGAGGTGGCCAGTAAAGATGGCAATAGGAGTTTTTAATTAACTTAATTAATTATTTTAAATTAATTAAATGTGTGAGGGGTAAAAGTATGGGTTAAGGAGATTAATTGTTATTATTAAAATGGGTTTAGGGGGGTTTTTACCATAGGGAGTTATGCACGTGTCTGTGACGTAATTTTGGTGTCTACATTTTCCCCTTTTTGTATTGTAATTTGTACTAACATGTTGTAAGACAAAAATAGGAGTTAGATGTTCCAAGTATTGGATGAGGTATCCGCCCTCAAAATGAGAATCGATAGAGGAGAAATTGAAATCAGGTACTAGTTTGTTAAAAAGGTAATTGGGTGAATGGTTGAGAATTGAGTATCATTCCATATGTGTAGGCCAAAATGAGCTATAGTTGACAAATTCAAGAATAATCAAAGTCAAGGAGGACTCAGTTATAAGTAATCAAAGCACAGCTTGTAAGTGATAGCTGACAGGTCAAATTAATCAAATGTGTAGCTCTAATGGTTAATGTGTCCCAAGTATTCAAGGTAAGAAGTGCCCCTAGGAAAAAAAAAAGGATTGAAGGTGATAGGATGGGTTTATTTTCCATTTACAACACCTAAAATACATGCATATGCATAATAACCAACTATAGTGGAATAACATAAGTGGTCAGGACAAATAATTCAAGGGTGGTGTAAAAGGGTCAATGAGCAAGGAAATATTCATGATCTCCAAGAAAAGTCACCGAGGGTGAAGATTTAATTAATATTCAATGTCATTTTTTCATGGTTTAGGGAGATATATGTGATCTCTAGCTACCCCAATATATGGGTAAAGTTTAAAAATTTGGGGGTGGTTGGTTGGTAAAACTAGTAGCAAAATGGTGCTGACATCGATTAGATGTACCAATATCAGTAATATAAAGTTCTAATGTCAATACAACTAGGGCAATGTTACTAATGCCAGTATGTGTAAGCACTGATGTTAGTAGGTTAGCTCAGGAATGTTGACATCAGTGGTTGACCAAACCTGACAAAAGCGGGTTTGGCTGCCCACCAAACTCATTTGCAACTTTTTGATTAGAGAGAAGAAATAGAGCTTGAGAGTGATTTGATATGGTAGCTCAAGAAGGGGACCCAATGGGAGGTGCACAACCATAGGGGTAAGTGGTTCCATCCAAGAATAGATGAAGAGATGAGGTAAGAACCTACGTTAGATTGATTTGGTATTTGTAATTTTTAGGCTAAATGAGAGGTGGGGGTATAGAAAATATGAGTTGATGGGTAGAAAATAGGTTAGGGTAGGTGTAGGATAAGTAAGGGGGATTTGTGGGTAGGTTTCTAGGGGAAATGGGTAAGGGTGGGTTTGGGTTGTTCAACCCTAGGGCCAAACCAGTCATCAAAGTTAGTAAGGTCCATTGACATCAATTGACATAACACTGAAGTCAAAAATTTCTTGCCAACATCGGTCATTACATAGAATGATAAAGCACTGATGTTAGCATTAATGAAAACATTGGTGACTGTAGAAAAGTAGAAAAATAGGAGAAAGGGTAAGTTTTGGATCTTCAGTGGAAGTAGTCAACCAGCATAATGGTTGAGCTAGCCTCAAAATACCCCTCATCATCTAAGTGTTGCCTACATATCCTAATTTAGAGCCTTAGGCCAATGTAGTTCTCCAAAAACCTAGGAAAAAGATATAAAAAGGTATGTTTTAGGGAAAGAGGTAAGTTGAGATAATTGGAGAGATCTAGGGCTTAAAATATAGGTCATAGTGTCAAGAGTCAAGAATATAGGTATGGAGGCCTAGAGTTGGAATAGGTAGGTAGGCCTAAGGTAAAGAGAAAGAGGAAGTGAAGCCTAGGGTAGAGAGAGAGAGAGAGAGGTAGTGAAGCTTAGGGTGGTTAGTAAAGTGGGTATATGGCTGAGCTAACCTCAGAAGACCCCATGTCAACTAAGTGCTACCTATATATCCTAGTGTAGGGTTTTAGATGACTGTAGTTCTCCTAGTGAGAAGGGAAAAAGGTGGTGATATAGTAGATTGAAAGGGATGTGACTTGAGTTGTTTATGTATGGATGTAGGTGAGGATGGAGCTTACACTATGAGATCATCTATCGAGTTTATTGACATACATGAGGAGAGATATTATGCCATACAAGTGGGAACATATGATGGTCATGAGCCTAGGAGGAGTGTGGTGATACTATCGAGTCATGTGGGATGTGTCTCTGATGATAGATTTGATTGAGATATGGGATCATACCTCCAACACCTTCCATCTACTAATTGGAGAGTTGACATTGATACAGGAGGATGCATATAGGATTATGAGGCTACCACTCTAGGGTGAAGAGCTCTTTACATGCTTGAGAGAGGAACATGATATACACATGGTCACTTTAAATGGATAACATGTCAGTGAGGTGACCTACCACTTTGTAAGTTTTGCTTATGAGCCACTCTATATGGCTGATGAGGAGTAGGATCATCTGAGCATCCTGGTGATGATAAAGATCATAGTGTATGCATTACCAAATGCAGATGTTGGGAGATTTTTTATGGCTTTGATAAGTGTGCTTACATAGATGATTGAGCAGTAGACCATTTTTGCCTAGGGTCCAATATTTTTGGCACAATTATATAGAGAGTTATGGGGTTTAAGGTTATGTTAGTGATATAATTTATGTGTCAGTCATCTACTGCACTATTGGGTGTATGAGTACATCATGGTGATATGACCACTGGGGTTACCTACCATATCTTATTCAGCTTTAGGGTTGGATTTAGATGGTGGAGAGATGGTATGGCACAGACTTGAATGGATGGCATTATATGATATATTGCCTACTATAGGTGCATGATCGAGGGCCTTGTTGGGTGAATATTTTGTCATCATCTAACTGATGACAAAATGGGTATATCAACCACAGCATAGGGAGATTTACACCATGAAAAGTGTGGGTTTACTAAATCTGGATGAGGTAAATCTCTCCTCTCATCAAGGGGAGGTTCCCTATAAATATTTATACACTGGATATATATATATATATATATATATATATATAATTAAGTAGAAAATAACACATGAGGTGGTATAACAGCATCTACCTCTCTTTTTTCAGAGATAATGTATAAAGAACAAAAGAGGGAAATCCTAGTCTTTAGCTAACAACATTCTTCTTCTTTCAGGAATGGTATCAAATGTGAAGCAGAAAATCACCTGAAGTAACAAAGTTCACAAGAGCACTCACGTAAGCACAAAGTCTTCCATAGCCTCTTTCATCGATTCGGAACAAGCATAACCATAGAATGAAACGAAGCACAAAGTCTTCACCTAAAACTACAAAAGATAACTGAATCACAAAGATAAAAATAGCTCAAATTCTATCTTCTACCTTTTAGAAATGCTCTTAGATAATATTAACACACTCACTTTGCTTATTAAATTAGATAAACAAGATATTACCAAGAAAAAGGACATAAGAATTGTTTCCTAAATAACACAGATAATTTCAACACAAAGTCTGAAATAAACCTACTTCTCATTCATTTAACAAAATATGATTTACAAGTTTGAGCACAAATTCTCAAAAAAGTGTTTCAATTTTGGCAGAGTTTTTGCTCTCTATTATCCCAAATCGATTTACAAAAGAGGTCTCCACTATATATAAGGAGAAACTCTCAAAATTAAAAATATTATAATATAAAAATATCTAAGTCAAAGATGAGTCATCTTTGACTTTTTGAGATATTTTTCCATAATTTTTACATGTAATTACACATTACAAAATTGCATGTGAAAATGTCCCAAGACAATTACAAAGTGCATTTTGAATAAATCATGGAAGAACAGCTTCAATCTTTATTTTCAGTCTTCTTCATGGTCTTCAACTTCTTTAGAGAAACTTCAGTGATCTGGAAGAACTTTTGTTGAAAAGATGTTGATAATCACGAGTTAGGAAAATTGGGGAGAAGGTATGTAGGGGTGGCAAAAATTGCCGCCCTTGCATATTGGAGAAGTTCAGGTGCATAGGTGGCAAAAATTGCCACCTGTGCATGTCAGGGAGTGTCGGTGAAGAACGTGTAAGGGCGGAAAAAATCACCGCCCTTGCACTTGGAGGAGAGAAAATGGAAATGCAAGGGTGGAAAAAATTGCCGCTCCTACATAAAAGGATGCAAGGGTGGCAAAAATTTTCACTCCTACATAGAAGGATGCAAGGGCGGCAAAAATTGCCACTCCTGCATGATGGATGAAAATAGTCTCATGTTTTGCTGAGTCGTGACATATTTCACTGCACTTTGTCTTTTTCATTCAAGTGCTTTTCGCAGGCTTTTCTCTTCAGTCAGGCTTGGTTCTTCCATTGACTGAGGCCACCTTTTGTCCTTTCCAGCTTTGTCTCTTCTTGTTGTGATTTGAGCTATCAGGATGCATTCCCAGCTCTACTTGATCTGTCAGCACTTTCTACTGCTCCTGCACACTACAGATGCAAAGGCGGTGATTTCTACCGCCTAAGCATCTGCATAGGCATGAATCTCTGCCACTCTTGCACACTTTTGGCTTTCTTGAAAATGACCCTTCTGAAGGGTGCTTTGATCGATTAAGTGCCATCGACTTGTCCTTCGGGAAGCTTCCTTTTGCATTGAACTGAACATTTGAACTTCCCTTTGAACCATGTCTTTGAACCAAAACTTTGAACCTACTGTTGATACTTGCCAATGGAAATTTCTATTTGAACTAAGGTGATGAACCAATTCCAAAAATAACCAAATGTTAGAAACCAATTCTTTTGATTGAACCCACCTGTGGAAGTCGTGAAGCCTGTTGAACTGGTAGAAATGAGCCTGTTTGCAAAGTTCGTAGTTTTCTCTAACCTTGAAAGAGTCCGTAGATTTCAATCTGTAAAATCCCATTGAACTTGACCTGCTGAGTCTATAGATTTTTAAGAAGCTTGAAAAATGAGGAATTTAAATGCCCAGAAAAATTTTTTTTAAAAGGGAAGAGACAATTTTGATCTGTAGGTTGTCCCAAAAATGAGTGGCATTTTTCGGGGACAACAGCTGGCTCCAATTGGGGAACTTCCTTCTATTGCAAAAATCAATTGAAGGGGGTAGAATCCAGAATCTCCAGTGCCTTGAAGTGTGCCATTGGGCTATGGAGTCATGCTACCCAAAAAGAAAGGCTCCAAAAATGAAAACAAAATGAACAAAACAAAGCAAAAGACTATACAAATATACATATGTACAGGGGGACTCACTCGATAATTCAAGAATTGAAGTACTTCAGACACTTCTCCCTGAGAGGCAGTGATAATGGCGTTCTATCTTGATAAACTAGCAAGAGGCCATTTTCTCCCCAGAATTGATGATGTGTGAATGGAACTCTCCACCAGGAAACCAATTTCTTGTGCCTTCCCTTTTATTTTCTCCTCTTGCCCCACAGCAAGACTTGTCTTTTGATCCAAAAACCATGAATCTTTATTTTATTGGTGAAGAGTTCTTTTCCCTGATCATGATGCATAGCAACATGGTTAGCTACCATAATTGGTTGCTCTTCTGGTTCCATCTAACACCTGATTTGATTGTCCTCATTTGACACCTGCCACTGATTGGCACTATCAGGTTCACTTGTCGTTGTTTCATCTGAACCAATTTTTTGGTTAGCATTCTCAAGGGCTTTAACAGGCTCTTCATGAACCTCTTCTATGGTCAAAAAATAATTACCCCTACCTAAGGACTCAAATAGAATTTGAGCCATAGGGGCTAACGTTTGGGTGACCACGTACTTTGCCTCTCCCTCAGGAAGCAACCTCTGCATCACACCTTTCACAGGGATTTTTTCTTGGGACAAGTCCATGCTCAATTCTCCTCTGACATACTTGCAAAAGTTTTGTCCAAGCAGAATGCCATATGAGGCTGGGACATTAGCTACCAGAACTATCATCTTGATCCTCTTGTCAGGGAATGCTGCAAATGCAAATTGGGCATCTTTGATTTGCCCCAATAGTGGTACTTGTTTTTTCTCCAGGGAGAAACATCTCCCAAAAATTTTAGTCAATGTGAGACCAAGAGATTCTACCACTTAAGCAGGCATGACATTGTCAGATGCACTAGAATTGATGATGTAGTTGCTCAACTTGCGACCGTTTATTAATAGGGAAACATAGAAAGGATCTACTTTCCCAGAAGTAGCAAGGGGAAAAATGACAAGGTTATTCTAGGTGGATACATTCTTTGGGGGATCATGAGTTACCCTCAGAATTTCTTGTCTTGCAAGGATGGTTATACCTTTCACACATTCCACCAACCTATCCAACTGTTCAGGATGGGCTTATAGAAATTCAAATTCAGACATTTGAATTTTATTCTTTTTGACATGCTCAATTATGTCAAATGTCTGACTTGGACTAGGCACAGAGGATGGGAGTTCACTCTTTTTGTTTTTGGGAGGGGGAGGGCTGGTTTGCGAAGTTAAAGTAGAGGGTGAAGAGATGCTTGGGGTATGTACCTTTTCAACAGTCACCGGGTCCTTTGGTTGGAAGGGCAGAGTGGTTCCCCGCTTGGCAATTGAAACTACTGGCTAAGGTTGCTCCTCTGTCTTTTCTTTATCAGCTTATTGAGTTGACTAATTCTAGGACCAAGTGAATATGGCATATATCCCTCAGCTGTATTCCCCTCACTTCTGGGTTCATCCTGATAATTTAGGTAACCAATGACAAAGTCGCCAGCTAATTCTTCTTCTTCCTCAATGAAGAGATTAACATCATTTTTTGGCTCAGTCTTAGGTTGGAAAGGGGAAGCATGCTCTATTTCCATATATCCAGCTACTGAGTTAGTTGAAGGGGCTTCAAGGGCGAGATTCCTCTATGGGGGAGGAAGATGATTGGGCTACCATCGATCCCTAACAACATTGCCTTGGTATCCCTGATTGGGGAATGTCCTCCTTGGGGCATCTTGGTATACAGGAGAGGATGATATTCCTTGTGCCATTTGTCTCTTCAAAGTTATCAGTTCATTTGTCAATTTTTGCACCATAAGATCTGTAGTGCCTGTATAAGAGCTTTCAATAGATGAAGAGAATCTATTTTTACTTGGGTCTTTTCTGATCTTACCTACCAAGATAAGATCTTCCTTAATCTCAGTGGCTAAATTTTGAGCCAATGCGAGATCCATAGGGTCAGCTCACCTCAACAGGAAACTTACTTTAGGAAGTTGTGAGTTAATAAAAAAGCACTTAAGATTTTCCGGTGTGGGTTGAGCAACAGTTGGAATCCGGCTCCTTAACTTGTTGAATTTGGCTATGAAATCCCTCATGGGTTCCTGGGATTCTTTTTTCATCTAGGTTAGTTGTGCTAACAAAGCATGTGCATCTTTATCGGGTTTAAATCTAGCTTCAAATATGGACTTTAGTGTATTCCAGTCAGTCACTGATCTGGCTTGCAGGTGGTAGAACTAATCCGCGACAGTGCCTTGCAGGGTTTCCATGAAAAGTCTCATTACTATATCTTCAAATTCCACACCGATCACACCACATGCTATGGAGAAAGTAGCAATATGCTCATCAGGATGAACCTTTCCATCGCCAAAAAACTTAAGAAAATTTTTCCTAGAACTACGAGGTAGTTCATGCAAGGGTGGGGTTAAATTAAGAGGACCAAAGGAATTACCCCACGGGCCTTGAGCCATTACGTTAGGATGATTAAATGGTGGGATAACAAACCTTGGTAGGGTATTTATAGGTAGGGCACTATTAACAGTAGGAAAAGAATCTCTACCTTGTGTTGGTGACCCAATCAAGTCAGGAGGAAGACTCCTAGATCGCTGGAAGAAAGGCGGTGGAGGAAACAGATCAAAATTGCTCTGCTACACCAACTCAAACACGGGGTCAAAAACACCCTTAGATCTTTGGCTTCTTGTGTAGCATGGAGTTGCCAGATTTCAAATGAAAAAGGGACCAAAATTGCTTCAAGTTGAAGCTTGAGGCTTCAAAATGCACGTTCTTCCCAATAGCTTTGGTTTTGCAGACCAAATAATGTAATAGAGATGGAGGGAGATGGTAAGGCTATAATGATAATGGGTAAGACATGGAATAGAGTCACCAGAATATGTAATGGATAAGGGTAGGGACTACTTCAATCTAAAACTTGAGGTTTCAGACTGCACATTCGATTCCCCAGTGGAGTCGCCAAAAACTGTTGGGTGAATATTTTGTCATCAACTAACTGATGACAAAATGGGTATATCAACCATAACATAGGGAGATTTACACCACGAAAAGGGTGGGTTTACCAAATCTAGACAAGGTAAATCTCTCCTCTCATCAAGAGGAGGTTCCCTATAAATATTTATACGTTGGATATATATATAATTAAACAGAAAATAACACATGGGGTGGTATAACAGCATCTACCTCTCTTTTTTCAGAGATAATGTATAAAGAACAAAAGAGGGAAATCTTGGTCCTTAGCTAACAACATTCTTCTTCTTTTAGGAATGGTATCAAACATGAAGTAAAAAATCACCTAAAGTAACAAAGTTCACAAGAACACTCACATAAGCACAAAGTCTTCTGTAGCCTATTTCACCGATTCGAAACAAGCGTAACCATAGAATGAAATGAAGCACAAAGTCTTCACCTAAAACTACAAAAGATAACTGAATCACAAAGATAAAATTAGATCAAAGTCTATCTTCTACCTTTTAGAAATGCTCTCAGATAATATTAACACACTCACTTTGCTTATTAAATTAGATAAACAAGATGTTACCAGGAAAAAGGACATAAGAACTTTTTCTTAAATAATACAGATAATTTCAACACAAAGTCTGAAATAAACCTGCTTCTCATTCATTTAACAAAATATGATTTACAAGTTTGAGCACAAAGTCTCAAAAAAGTGTTTCAATTTTGGCAGAGTTTTTGCTCTCTATTATCCCAGATCGATTTACAAAAGAGGTCTCCACTATATATAGGGAGAAACTCTCAAAATTAAAAAGATTATAATATAAAAATATCTAAGTCAAAGTGACTTTTTGAGATATTTTTTCATAATTTTTACATGTAATTACACATTAAAAAATTGCATGTGAAAATGTCCCAAGACAATTACAAAGTGTATTTTGAATAAATCACGGAAGAACAGCTTCAATCTTTATTTTCAGTCTTCTTCATGGTCTTCGACTTCTTTAGAGAAACTTCAGTGATCTGGAAGAACTTTTGTTGAAAATACGTTGATAATCACGAGTTAGGAAAATTAGGGAGAAGGTATGTAGGGGCATCAAAAATTGTTGCCCTTGCATATTAGAGAAGTTCAGGTGCATAGGCAGCAAAAATTGCCACCTGTGCACGTCAAGGAGTGTCGGCAAAAAATGTGTAAGGGTGGCAAAAATCACTTCCCTTGCACCTGGAGGAGAGAAAATGAGAATGCAAGGGCAGAAAAAATTGCCACTCCTGCATAGAAGGATGCAAGAGCGGCAAAAATTACCGCTCCTGCATAAAAGGATGCAAGGGCAGCAAAAATTGCTGATCCTGCATAGAAGGATGCAAGGGCAGCAAAAATTGCCACTCCTGCATGATGGATGAAAATAGTCTCACGTTCTGCTGAGTTGTGACATATTCCGCTGCACTTTGTCTTTTTCAATCAAGCACTTTTTGTAGGCTTTTCTCTTCAATCGAGCTTGGTTCTTCCATTGACTGAGGCCACCTTTTGTCCTTTCCAGCTTTGTCTCTTCCTGTTGTGATTTGAGCTATCAGGCTACATTCCTAGCTCTACTTGCTCTGTCAACACTTTTTGCCACTCCTGCACACTACAGATGCAAAGGCATTGATTTTTTTCGCCTAAGCATCTGCACAAGCAGGAATCTCTGCTGCTCTTGCACACTTTTGGCTTTCTTGAAAATGACCCTTTTGAAGGGCGCTTTGATCGATTAAGTGCCATCGACTTGTCCTTCGAGAAGCTTCCTTTTGCATTGACCTGAACATTTGAACTTCCCTTTGAACCATGTCTTTGAACCAAAATTTTGAACCTGTTACTGATACTTGCTGATGGAAATTTCTATTTCAACCAAGGTGATGAACCAATTCTGAAAATAACCAAATGTTAGAAACCAATTCTTTTGATTGAACCCACCTGCAGAAGTCGTGAAGCCCGTTGAACTGGTAGAAATGAGCCTGTTTGTAGAGTTCGTAGTTTTCTCTAACCTTGAAAGAGTCCGTAGATTTCAATCTGTAAAATCCCATTGAACTTGACCTACTGAGTCTGTAGATTTTTTAGAAGCTTGAAAAATGAGGAATTTAAATGCCCAGAACAAAATTTTTAAAAATGGAAGAGACAATTTTGATCTATAGGTTGTCCCAAAAATGAGTGGCATTTTTTGGGGACAACAAGCCTGATCCCTACAGATATCTTATGGATACCATATCTGACATACCCAATTTTTAGAGGGTAAGTAAAGTAGATTTTTGGGTTGTGGAGCTCCCTATGGGTCAGGGGGAGATGGGCTAATGAGTTGGAGATGCTACCCATGACACGAGTTAGGAGGTAGTTTGGTCTACTACATGATATTCCATCTACCTTCCCTCAATACAGGAGGGATGACATAGAGGCACCCTTACTATTATCCCAAGATACTGATGGGCTAGATTTTGAGGAGCTGTTAGTAAGGCCAAATATTGGTGACCTAGGGTGTATAATGGCCTATATAGCTTGGTGGGTAGGGTTACATCTGGTGGTGGAGGCCAAGAGGCCACCACCAAATTTATAGGGCTTAGTCAAAGAGAGGGATGCAGTGTTACAGGCTCAAGATACAATAGTATAGGCCTGAGATGCAATATTGTAGGCTTGAGAGATAGCCCAGGCATAGGTGTTAGCCTTACAGGGGTAGATGGTGATGTTACATAGTTAGATTGGGTTTCTACAAGGTCAAGTTATAGCACTACAGGTTCAGGTGATTTTTTTACAAGGTCAAATGACTGCAATGATAGTAAAGAGAGATAATCTGAGAGTAGCAAGCTATGTTACTCCTCCTCCTCCACCACCATAGGGAGCAGGATAGGTTGGGCCATCATCAGGTGCTATGGGTCCTCCATAGACTGTATCTATGGTGATATATTTGATTACCCTATATGAGATTACTTACTTTGAGAGGGAAATTAGAGAGTTCCCATAAATATAGAGATATTCAAAGTTTAGAAAGTAGGAGAGGTCGATGTCACATATGATGGCTTCTAGCTCATGTCGATGTAGACGTATGGAGAGTGGTTATGATACTACCTCCTCATGACCATATGGAGAGCCTCAAGGACCCTAAGTATTAGAGTTTGCTTGTTTTTATTTATATATGTTACATGTATACCAACCTATGAGTTGAAGATGTGAGATGTACATTTTGAGAGACATTTATGATGTTATGATGATGTAGATGATGAACATGTACTTTGATCACATATTTTATATATGAGATGTTCATTTATTATCATTTGTGTATTTGAGATGCATTGTTTGTGATTATGATGATGATATTGATGATGTTTATTTTATGCTATATTAATTTGGATTTTAATATTAATCATGTTATTTGAGTTAAACTAGCCTTTCCCATTTATGTGATGGTATATGCATAGTTGATTGGTTAGTTTCATCTTAGCATTTTTCCATATTTATGATTGTGTATGCTTAAAATGAATAGATTGATTAGGCTAATTTATTTTAGTATTTTTCCATATTTGTGATGGTGTATGCATAAAATAAATAGGTTGGTTATATTAGTGTTGGTATGACATTGTTTTTTCATCTCAAATAGACATATCGACATGTGATTAGGATGGGAAAATAAAGAGATAGAATGCTCATGCATTGGTAAAGACCATAATTTAGAACATAAATAGGCTCAAGAAAATGAGCCTCTTTCATGCCTTATATATTTGAACTATTGTGTTTGTTAGAGAAGCATCAGGTTTACCTTATGTTAAGTGAGCTTCACAGTCCCTTGAAAGAGTATGAGGGGAAAAAGGGTAAAATGAGGGAAAATGTTTAGATATATAACCTACCAAGTATAAATGATATGTCCCTTTTGTGGGTGACTTGAGAGCTAATATAGGCAATTCCATGACTTAAATCATTTTTTTTTTGTGCGTGTGTAAGCCGATCAATGCAGGAAGCCTACAATGGCATTTGGTATGGGTTAAGATTGTGTAAAGAGGTGAGGATCCCTTTGCATTTGTTTTTTTTCCTTTGATAACAAATCTTGGCTTAGTCATCCTTCAAGGGAGTGGTCTAAGCATTTATTTTTAATCTTAAGTAACTATCCTTCAGAGGAGAAATCTATTGATAGTAGCAAAGGGAATTATGTAGCTGTCCTTCAAGGGAGTAGTCTAAATTGAAAAGCATGACCTGAGATTTTATAAATTTTTCAAATATCCCATTTTTTTATTTTTTTATTTTTATATTTTAGTCATGGACAAGACTATAGAGGCTTAAGAGTTTTTCACTATGAGGATAAAACCATACCACTGTGTAAGTTATCTAAGTGTATTGGAGTAAGGGTGAAGAGGAAGGGAAATGAATAGAATAGGGATGTTAAAGGGATCAGCTCAAGTTAAACATAAAGTAAAGCGATGTTGGTTTAATAAAATAATGGTCATAGGTGTAAGGCATTTAAAGGCTCTGATTCTGGCCTTCTTTTAAGAGAAGACAAGTGATGTGTTCTTAAACCATACTTGTGAGTTATGATATAAGGTCCAAGCCAATTAGGCGCAAACTTACCCCATTTTCTTTTCTACATGTTCATCACATGTTTATTTTATTTTAAGATGAGATCTCTTATATTAAAATCTTACTCTTTGAGGTTTTTTTTATAAGAACATTTGATATGCTCTTGATAGATTTGGAGATGGTTGAGGGCTATGAGATGATGTTCATCAAGAAATTCAATTTGGGCTAAATGTTCTTGACAAAAGTCATCATTAGTAAGTATGTCATGTAGAGAAATACGAAGAGAAGGAATCTAGACCTCAAGAGGCAAAATAGCCTCCATCCCATATACCAATGAAAAAGATGTATCACCTATTGGGGTTTGAATGCTAGTGTGGTAAGTCCATCTATCAAAAGGAATATGTGTGTGTCAATCCTTACCTGTATCACTGACTACCTCATGAGAATTTTGGTCAAAGTTTTGTTAGAAGCTTCTACCTATCCATAAGCTTGGGGATAGTATGGTGATGAGAAGCTTAATTTGATTCCAAATGCATCAAAAACACCTTAAACAGTCTTGTTCTTAAAATAATTGCCATTATCAGTTATAATCTTGTAAGGTACACCAAAATGATAGATGATGTTATGATTAATGAAGTCAGAAATTTTGTCAACTTGAGTGGAGATGAGAGGGATCCTTGACCCACTTGGTGAATTATTCAATGGCAATAATGATAGAATGATGATGGAGCGATGAATGAGGGTTAATCTCTCTAATTATATCTAAGCCCCATTGGGAGAAGGGCCAAAAGTCTTTGGCAACTTACAATGCATGATTGGGAATGTGAAGGAGTTTAGCATGTTGTTGACACTTGACACAACACCAAACATAATCAACACAATCTTGATGAAGTGTGGGCAAATAATAGCCAAGTCAAAGGATACGTTTAGAAAATATTTAACCATTGAAATGCCCACCACAAATGCCATCATAGACTTCCTTAATAGTAAAGGGAGTCTCAGTATTAGCTAGGCGTCTAAGGAGATGACCATCAAAACTTTGCTTGTAGAGAAGTCCCCCTAGTATAGTGTAACGAGTGGCACATTTTATGAAGGCTCATTTCCCATTATTAGAAAGATCAGGAGGGATAATAGAGAAGGAAAGATAATCTATGAGTTGTTTGTACCATAAGTCTTATGGGTTGGTTGTTACATTATGACAAAAAGGATGTTAGTTGAGACATAGGAGGGTAATGTTAAGAGATGCACGATGACATAGATTCACAAAGAGGAGGATGAAGAGGGTATGTGTGAAGAAAGTGAAGCTATTGTGTCATCAAACTTGTTTATAGATTAAGGAATAGTTTGCAAAATATAAGAGTGAAATGATCCCAAGAGTGTATTTACATGATGTTTATGCCACTGCAAAATTTTGTTTTTGCATAGGTAAGAACCATTAACTTGGTTATCTACTAGCTAAGAATCACCAAAAATGGTTATGGATTTGATACCCAAGAATAGATTTGGTTTAAGTCCTAGAATCAAAGCCTCATATTCGACTATATTTTTAGTGCATTCAAAATCTAGTTTAAATGACAAAGGCATAAGCTCACCATCTAGAGGAATAAGAATGACCCCCGCACCCCCACCATGTTGGCATTTAGATATGTCAAGAACATCATCATTTTATAAGAGATGTCATCAGTGGAGAGTGTTGTAATAGATTCATCAAGGAATTGAAGGTTTGAAATTTGATTGTCAGGTAAAGGGGTAGTAGCTAACTGGTTAACAATTGTTTGCTCTTTAATAGATTTTTGTTGAATAAACTCTAAGTCAAATTTAGTAAGAAGCATGAGCCACTGAGCTACACATTGGTTTTGATATGGTTTGGAATGCATGTATTTTAAAGGATCATTATGGGTGACCACATAGGTTTTGTGATTTAGGAGATAATGGAAAAGCTTAGAAGTGGAAAAGACCAACACAAGGCAAATTTTTTTAGTATGGGTATATCGAGTCTCATAATCAATAAGTGTGCAGCTTATGTAATAAACTACCTACTCTCGATGTGTAATCATAGCACCTAGACAATGGTTTATTGTAGAGATGTATAGGTAAAAAGGTTTATTTTCCTTAGGTGGAATAAGAATTGGTGGGGAAAATAGGTATTTTTTAAGTGCATCAAAGGCTTCTTGGCAATCTATATTCCATTGCAAGGAGACATCCTTTTTTAGGGGATTGTGAAAGGGTTGGAAATGATCTAACAACTAAGAAATGAATCATCAAATTGACTAAAGTTTGCCTTATAAGTTTCAAATTTGTTTGATATTAATAGGTGGAGGAATTTCTAGGATTGCTCTAACTTTAGTAGGATCAACCTCAATACCACAAAGAGAAATGATAAAAACTAAGAGTTTATCAAAAAAAACATCAAAGACACATTTCTTTGGCTTTAGTTAAACTTTATATTGGAGGAGATGAGTGAATATGGTTTTGAGAATGTGATCCACATCCCTTCTCAAGGATACATCCCTCCTCAGGGATAATCACTACCACCACGTGTCTGACCAGGTTCACCTCGGGTGCTTCGATGGCTAGCCATATAGGGGTCTAGAAGAGGACCCAAATCACTCCAGAGTTTTTGGCATGACAGCCAGTCCTTCTATTGGTATCAGAGTTAGGTCTCAGGGTCGAGACCCATGGAAGCTGGTGGGCATGATCCACATCCCTTCTCAGGGCTACATCCCTCCTCAGAGATAATCACTGCCGCCACATGTCCGATCAGGTCACCTCAGGTGCTTCGGTGGCTGGCCATATAGGGGTCTGAAAGAGGACCCAAATCACTCCAAAGCTTTTGGTGTGATGGCCAGTCCTTCTATTGGTATCAGATCTAGGTCTCAGGGTTGAGACCCACAGAAGCTAGTGGGCATGATCCACATCCCTTCTCAGGGTTACATCCTTCCTTAGGGATAATCACTGCTACCATGTGTCTGATTGGGTTCACCTCAAGTGCTTCGATAGCTAGCCATATAGGAGTTTGGAAGAGCACCCAGATCACTCTAGATCTTTTGGCATGATGACCAGTCCTTCTATTGGTATCAGAGCTAGGTCTCAAGGTCAAGACCCATGGAAGCTATTGAGCATGATCCACATCCCTTCTCAGGGATACATCCCTCCTTAGGGATAATCACTGCCACCATGTGTTCGACCAGTTCACCTTAGGTGCTTTGGTGGTTAGCCATATAGGGGTCTGAAAGAGGACCCAGATCACTCCAGAGCTTTTGGTGTGATGGCCAGTCCTTCTATTAGTATCAGAGCTAGGTCTCAAGGTTGAGACCTACAAAAGTTGTTGGGCATGATCCACATCCCTCCTTAGGGTTACATCCCTCCTCAGGGATAATCACTTCCACCACGTGTCCGATCAGGTTCACCTCAGGTGCTTTGGTAGCTAGCCATATAGGGGTCTGGAAGAGGACCTAGATCACTCTAGAGCTTTTGGCATGATGACTAGTCCTTCTATTGGTATCAAAGCTAGGTCTCAGGGTCAAGACCCATAGAAGCTGGTGGGCATGATCCATATCCCTTCTCAGGGATACATCCCTCCTCAGGGATAATCACTACCACCACGTGTCTGACTAGGTTTGCCTCAAGTGCTTTAGTGGCTAGCCATATAGGGGTCTAGAAGAGGACCCAAATCACTCTAGAACTTTTGGCGTGATGACCAGTCATTCTATTGGTATCAGAGCTAGGTCTCAAGGTTGAGACCCATGGAAGCTAGTGGGCATGATCCACATCCCTTCTCAGGGATACATCCCTCCTCAGGGATGTGGATCATGCCCACCAGATTTTGTAGGTCTTGACCCTGTGACCTAGCTCTGATACCAATAGAAGGATTGGTCGTCACTCCATAAGCTCTAGAGTGATATGGGTCCTCTTCCAGACCCCTATATGGCTATCCACTGAAGCACCTGAGGTGAACCCAGTTAGACATGTGGTGGTAGTGATTATCCTTGAGGAGGGATGTATCCCTAAGAAGGGATGTGGATCATGCTCATCAGCTTCTGTAGGTCTCAACCCTGAGACCTAACTCTAATACCAATAGAAGGATTGGTCATCATGCCAAAAGCTCTGGAGTGATCTGGGTCCTCTTCCAGACCCCTATATGGCCAGCCACTGAAGCACCTAAGGCAAACCCAGTTGGACACATGGTGGAAGTGATTATCCCTAAGGAGGGATGTATCCTTAAGTAGGGATGTGGATCATGCCCACCAGCTTCCATGGGTCTCGACCCTGAGACCTAGCTTTGATACCAATAGAAGGACTAGCCATCATGCCAAAAGCTCTGGAGTGATATGGGTCCTCTTCCAGACCCCTATATGGCTAGCCATTGAAGCACCTGAGGTGAACCTAGTCAAACATGTTGCGGCAGTGATTATCCCTGAGGAGGGATGTATCCCTGAGAAGGGATGTGGATCATGCCCACCAGCTTCCATGGGTCTTGACCCCAAGACCTAAGTATGATACCAATAGAAGGACTGGTCATCATGCTAAAAGCTTCAGAGTGATCTGGGTCCTCTTCCAGACCCCTATATGTCCAGCCACTGAAGCACTCGAGGTGAACCCAGTCGGACACATGGTGGTAGTGATTATCCCTGAGGAGGGATGTATCCCTGAGAAGGGATGTGGATCATGCCCACCATTTTCCACAAGTCTCAACCCTGAGACCTAGCTCTAATACCAGTAAAAGGACTGGCCATCATGCCAAAAGCTTTGGAGTGATTTGGGTCCTCTTCCAGACCCTTATATGGCCAGCCATCAAAGCACCCGAGGTGAACCCAGTCAGACACATGGCGGCAATGATTATCCCTAAGGAAGGATGTATCCCTAAAAAGGGATGTGGATCAGAATGTTCAAGTGTTCTTGATGAAGTTTAGACTTGTTGAGTAAGTCATCCACATAATCTTCCATAATTTTATGTAGGAGTTCATGGAAAATGTAGGTCATGGCACGTTGGTAGGTTACACCAACATTATTTAGGGCAAAAGGCATGACTCGATAATAGAAAATCCCCCATGGGGTAATAAAGGTGGTCTTATGTTTATCCTCAAGAGCAACCAATATTTGATTATATTCAAAAAATATGTCCATAAGTGATAGCATCTCATGGCTGATTGTTAGATCAACAAGTTGGTCGAAACTAAGCAATGGGAAATTATCTTTTGGACAAATGAGATTTAAATCATGATAGTTAGTGAAAATACAAATTCTCTTAATAGATTGTGTGATAGGAACAATATCATAAATCCATTATGGGTAGTCGATGGGTTGGATAAAGTTAACAAAAAAGAGGCATTGAAACTCTTCTTTGACAAGGAGAGTGATACGAGGATGCATCTTGTAAAGCTTTTGTTTAATGGGTTTAGCATTTTGATTGGTGATAATGTTATGGGTGATGATATACGGGTCAATACCAGGCATATCATTGTAAGACCAAACAAAGGATTTGTTATTATTATTAAGAAACATGGCATAATCAACTTGCTTAGAGGAATCTAAAGAATGGCCAATCTTGAGGATGTGAGGGTTATCATGGGAGGGCAGGTTGGTGTCAATGGTTGATTCATTTAACATATCTTGTGTTTTGGATGGGAGTGATTGTTAGATATAGGAATCATCCAAACCCATGTAGGTGAGAATTGCATCATCATCTTGACATTGGACAGTGTTAATAATGGGAGAATCTTCATCAATTATTTCAAGATAAATGAGAGGAAGGGACCTTGTTTCCTTACCCTGACGATAGGTGAGAAGCCTCAAATAGATGGTATTTATTGAAGAAAAAAATTAGGAGGTATTGATAGCTCTGATTTGGTAGGTGATTATGGAGAAGAAGGTGGAGAATGAGAGATTGGTTCTTCAACAATTGGTTTATGGGAGGTTTTAGTGAGTATATTTGGTTCATTATATCCCACCCCATGCCTCTTTTTGGAATTTTCAATGGTGTTGCTAGTAGTGTATTCAATAGGGATATAGACACCTTGTTTGTAATGACCTAAACCAAATCCTTTCTAGGTACACCTATAGAGATAGGTATGAGTAAATCTAAGGTTACTCAAGAAAGAGAAGTCACAAGTAAATGGTTGTGTTGAAGAAGATAGATTGCTGACAGTGGGAGCTTGATCAATTCCCCTATATGTGAAATTGGTTTGAAGGTTAGGGGGGCCATAAGGGATGACCATCCCAATACAGGGATCACAATTTGGGTGCATGTAAATCCTTCCATACTCTTGTGGAGTATAGAACATGTCGAGCATCAATAAATGATATTCACTGAGTGACAAACATTGAAAGGTCTCCTCCATGGGATCTTTGTTAGGAATTTCTGTTGCTAGTATCTATGTAATCATAGGAGTAGAGCTTGTGGAAGCTTCAAAATAATCATGTGAGGAAGAGGATGTTTTAAATGGGATGAGAACATCATTAGGACTATAGGTCATATTACATGTTTTAAATAGAGGTGGGTCAGTAGGTATAACATGTATTTATCCATCATGTTCAAACTTGACACAATGGTGTAAATTTGAGGGTACACATGCCATAGTACGCATCCAAGGTCATCCAAGCAGTATGTTATATTAGAACTCTCCTTCCATAACATAGAAGAGCTCAATAATTATGTGAGGATATACATGAATATTTAAAACAATAGTGCCCACCATAGTATTTGTAGTATCATTAAAGGTATGGAGTATCGCATTAGTTTGAGACATGTAATTGTTGAGAAGGGCTAGCTGTTTGTAGGCATGGTGGAAATAATATTAATACTAGCTCCCCCATCGATGATAACTCTCTTGATATGAGTTTGATCAATATATGTGATAATAAAAAGGGAAAAATATTGATCTTCAGGGTGTTGAAGTGGGATTTTTGAATCACTAAAAGAAATCAGGGAGATGAAATTAAAGGAGCCAACCAAAGCTACAAGAGGTTGGAAATCATCTGATTATACTCATACAAAGACATTTTCACAGGATTTTGGTGAAGTTGTTTCACTATTGAGCTTTGAATAACATCTGAAGATGTTGTTTTAGGAACACCCAAAATGGAAATCATACGGTTAGTAGGGGGAGTGTCTTTAGTGAAGGGATGGGTCCAAGGTGTAATGACCTTTTCCTTAGCTTTATCTTTTTGGTTTTGTGACCGTGTGGGCACATTAACTATGTTGGTTTGAAAATTTGGTGAAGGAGGTGGTAAAGGGGTTATAATAACATCTTTGGGTTTGAATTTAGGTGGAATGGTAGGAGGTAATGTAGATGTCAAAGGTGGAATAATGGGAAGGTTAACAGGAGTATCATCAAAGAGAGTTTCAACATCGAAGTGTTGTTAAATAACCACTATGAGGGCTTTACAATTCTTAGTATCGTGACAAGGTGAATAATGATATAAACACATTTATGTATCATCAAACCAAGATGTCTTCATTCCAAGAGCACTATAGGTCTTAATGGGAGGAAGAGTAATTGTCAAAGATTGTAATAACTGGTGTAATAAAAATCTTTGAGAGCCTACAAGTGGGCTTGTACTTGTTGTACTAATAGGAGTGGACACCTTCTTTTATTTTGATGTTGGAAAGGTAATTTTATGTGGTGTCTTGTTTAGTGATGGTGGAGTTACATGTTTTGTTGTCATTTTCTTAGTGTCAGATGTGAGAGGCCTACCAGATGGCAAAGGTAAGAGTGGAGGTAGCTTAACCTTTTATTTGACTTGTTTAGATGATATTCCAACTAAAGTAGAAGGGTGTGGCCCCAAAATGGATGGTAAAGTTGAGGGCTGAAGAAGGGATTAGTGAGATCTAGGTGACTTAACATTCTTCTATATTTTAGGGTGAGAAACTCCAACTTGTGGTTGAGGAGTTAAATCTAATTTCACCTATGGATGAATTAAATTATAAATGAGGCATACACCTAAGGGCCTAATCTATTTTAATGTAACAGATTCCTATGAGGGTGAGGGTTCTAACATAAATGGTTGAAATTTAGTTGATTTTGGTAAAGAAGCTATAGCTTTGTCAAAGACCTTTATGTAAAGGGTAGTAAGGGGATTGGGGGTAAAGGTCGACATTCATTTTTTTGGATACAGAGTATTAATCTAGTCCTAAAATGCCGCATGGTCAAGCTTTGTGGAGTCAAGAAATTCTAGAATTTCCACCAAATGTGAGAAGAATTTTGACAAATTTGGTGTAGGCCTTACAATTGTGTCTTTAGAAATATATGGTGTTTTGGAAAGAGGGAAATTTTTATTTTCTGCTACTTTAGGTGAAAGATGAGAAAGAACCATAATGGGGTCTTCTTCGACAGAGACGGGAGAAGAGACTTGGTCTGCCATGGGTGGAGGGGAGGTAGGTGAAGTAGGTTCCTCAAGAGGGTAAAGCATAGGTATTATGGCTCCCTCAACATGTGGGCAAGGCATGGATAAATTATGATCCTCCATAGGTAAAAGAAGGGGTAAGAGTGGTTCTATTGGAGTAGGCACAATAGGTCTCTCATCTATTATGAGAGTAGATGATATAGACTCTTCTAGGTGTAAAGGTGAAGTGGGTGGGATACCACTCTCTATAGGTGGAGGAGAAGTAGGTGAAGAAGGATCCTTAAGAGGGTATAATGTAATAATGATGTTCCCTTCAATGTGTGGTTGAGGAATAGGTGGGGTGTAGTCTTCACGTAGTAAGAGGATAGGTAATATTGGTGCAAATAGAATTAGCATCACATGATCCTCAGGTGGCAAAAGGAGTGGCAAAGGAGGTTCCTCTTCTCGAGGGAGTAGAATGGGTGAAATAGGATCTTCTACCTAAGGAGGAAGAATGGGAAAAATAGATGCCACTGAATGTTGCGAGGAATCGATGAAATAGGTGTCTCTTATTGAGGGGTAGGTTGAACTGAAGATAAAGGAAAAACCATATTAACCATATGGATATTATGATCACCTGAGTTAGTTGTGGATTGGACAATATTTTGATTTGGTGAATGGTTAGGAAAAGGGTGTTTGAACACATCCATACTTTGATTAGGAGATGCATTAGGATTATCCAAGACGAGCTCACCTCTATCAAGCATATCTTGAACAATATTCTTGAGTGTCTTGTAATTATTAGAGTTGTGGCCTTTAATTCGATGGTAACCACAAAACTCATCTTCCTTGTACCAGGTTAGGATAGAATTGGAAGGGTCAAAATGTATAGGAGGATTAATCTAAGGAAGGGTTATGACACCTTTCTAAAATAGTTTTTCCAAGACGGATGTATATGATTCCCTAATGGGAGTGTATTTTCTTTATTCATATCATTGTTGGAATTGCTTGGTCAGATTTTGAGAAGTCAAAGAATTTGATTAGTTTGTGGTTGTGGAAGAGGTTGACTTAATGACCACCACATTGGTGGAGCCTTTAGCCTTTTGGCTAGAGGGAGAATTTTTAGAGGAAGAAGAGTCATTTATCTTGGTATTGGGATTCTTACTACACAACTTGACTTTACCTTCATCAGTAGCATGAACCTTAATTTTTGTACCATTGTAAAAGCTTCATCAAATGTGTGGAAAGTTTGTACCTAAAGTGTGTATGAGATGTTCTTAGCACATGCCCTTGAGAAAATCCCAATAAGCTTAGGTTGGAGTAAGGAGAAGGAGAGCTGATTGATCAAGCTTCTCTAACGAGCGATAAAATATGCAATAGACTCATCATCAAATTTTCTGATAGAATAAAGGTTTATTATAGAAACCTTTTTAGAAATGTTAATATATAAATAGTCCAGGAATATTTTTGCAAGTTGGGTAAATGAGAAAAGGGAGTGTTGAGGTATAGATCTATACCAATCCAAGGCAGCACTTGAAAGAGACATAGGGAAAGTGCGAAGTAGTAATTCATCATCATGTCCTATTAAATAATAAGCATGTCTAAATGCTTGAAAATACTATTTGGGTCCTCTTTACTCTATAAATGAGTAAATTTAAGGATCTCTCATTGGCTTGGATAAGGCCAAATAGGCACAGAAGGATGGATTGGTTCATTGCATATCTGATCATAAGACAATACATTCTTTGAACCAAAAATGGATGTCTTTAGATTAGACATCTTGTCCATTAGCATATTAATGAGGTCTAAAGGGGGATTAGTTTGGGGGATTCCTCCTAAGCTATAGGGAATCTGATAGGAAGTAGAGGGAGCGTATGGAATAGGTTGTTGAGGTTGTGTTGGGGTAACATAAGGATAATGAGTCATAGGCTGAGGTGCGGAAAGAAAAGGGACTTGTCCCATTGAGTTGGAGACTATGCCTTGGTTGGTTGTTATTACTATAGGTTGAATTATTGGCATGGTTAGATTGGATGAAGGGTGAGTTTTAACTTGGGTAATTATACTCATGAGGGTGGATGGAATAGGTACCACTAAATTTTGGAATGGGGTGTGACTTGGTTGAACTGGTTGTGGTTGTGAAAGTAGGGAAGTTACACCAGTGTTTAAGTGGGATTGGGTAGTTAGAGATGCCATATTTTAGACATTATTTATAGTTGGGTTACTAGTCAAAGTTGTGGTTTGGGTAACCATGGGTAAAATAGTGGAGGCAACTAAAACTAAGGTTGTCTCCATTAAACAAGTTGGTGTACCATAGATTGGGTCACCTAAAAAATTATGGGTTTAGCTAATAGCAAGGTAATGTTGAAGGGTTGCCACATTATGATCAAGAAAAATCTTGATCTCCCTTAGGCACAATGGGAATTTGGTTACGGCTAGGAGTATGCTTTGTATTTGAAGTATGCTTCATGATAGAAACAAAAGTGAGAAGAGAAGTTGGAAGTGGTTGTCGACTTGCATAATCGATAAGAATTTTGGCCTGAGCTCATGTCAATACCATGTAAGAGGTGGTTTAAATATTCTTACTACCCTATATTTGAAAGAGAATAAATAAAAACTAGGTTTGAGTTCAAGTAAAAGTGTTATTTTAGCTTCTTGTTTTGAGTAGATGAAACTACACAATCACTGGCGTTGATAGGGATGACCGATATCGGTAGGAATAGTTTACCAACATCAGTGGAATAACTAATGTCAATAGGTAAAATCTGTCAATACTGATAGGGTTAACCAATATTAGTCACTGTGAAATCCTACAAAATGGAAAATCTAATGTTTTAATAAATCAGGCTAAAAATAGGTAAAATAGTGGATGTAAAAGGTTTGTGTAAGAAGGAATAACACTCAAAAAACTTGAGATCATAGGTTATACAAATTGAGCTTTTAAAATAGTATTGATTTTGTGAATCAATAGAAAAAGCATCCTTACCAACTCAAAAATACATAAGGTAATTGAAAAGCAAAAAAAGAACATTCAGTTAGTAAATATTAAGTTCTAAAGATTAATTTTTAGTCTCATGTTGGCTTATGCCTTAATCATATAGTGAGAAGATAATTTGGTTATCAAAGGTACTAGAAAGTAATCTAGGGCTATTTTTAGATTAGTTTTCATTCTCAAGAAAAAATCTATGTTAGACCAGGTACATGGCTTGTTATAAGAGCTTGCTCTCTGAACTTCATGAACTTGGAGCTGAGCCAGGTTGCTTAGCTAAAATATACCTTCTGTCTAGAGATTATACTCCACCAGAGAATGGAGTGGGTTCTCCCCTTGGTGGTGAAATCCAAGTAGGATAGCCAAGTAGGATAAGGTGATCCACCAGGTGACGAAATACTAATGGGCCTTTTCTCAAGTGATTTTAGATGCTTGTTTATGTGAATGTGATTTGGTTGTGTAACATAGGTCTACTATGATTTATTCAAAATGCTTGTAATTAACTAGGTGATTTAATTTACAACAAGCAAACTATGAAATGCAGTAAGTTTTAAATCCAAATCTGAAATGTTTAGATTCGAATGAAAATAGAGAGGAAATAGGAATAGAGTATGAATTTCACTATCCTAATGTGCATGCAAGAGGAAGTAAATAAGGGATTCTCTTTTTTTTGTAAAAGAAAATGACAAATAACTTTTAGAGGTAAGGAGAAAAGAAAGAAAATTTTGGTTTCAATGCCTTTTAAACAAAGAATAAGATATTAAATTTTTCATTTTTAAGAGAAAAGAGAAGGAAAAGTGCAAGAAATGAAATTTTCACTATAATCCACCTGTATGAATGTTTTAAAACAAGAAATGAACCCAAGGAAAACTCTATGGTCCCACCGGGTGTGCTAGAAATGTTTCACTAGATTTTGTCTATTTTAAGCCTAAAGGAAAATAAAAAGAAAGATGGGGATAAATATGATTAGAATGAACCCAGATTTAGTTTACGAATCGTATCTAGACATTTTGAGCACTCCTATTTGGATGGAGAGAACTACCTGCAA
Organism: Torreya grandis; assembly: GCA_037957365.1. Lineage (NCBI taxonomy): Eukaryota > Viridiplantae > Streptophyta > Pinopsida > Cupressales > Taxaceae > Torreya > Torreya grandis. The sequence continues at coordinate 1,456,935 of JARHVA010003018.1, read as the reverse complement.
GTAAGAAAATACTACCACAAGATGTTTGTTAGCAGATAAATGAGGGGACTACCAAGCTACGTGTTTGTTCTAGGAAGTGTGAAACTTCCCTAGAGATGACAGTCCACTTTTGAGAGATAAAAGTATAATAAATAACTAAAAGAGAGGTAAAGAGACAGTGAAAGAGAGATAAAATTACCATTATTAACAACCTGTATGTAGCATAGAGTTACAAGGTGCAAGTGAGGTACTCTATTTATGTTTTAGAAGTTGTCTAGGTAGGTTTTGAAGAGGCTAGGGAATCCACAATCGCTAACATCGGTAGGGAAGTGATCGATATCAGTTATACTACTGAGGTTGGTAGTGAGGTGACTGATGTCAATTAGGTTGCTGAGGTCGGTAGGGACAATAATTTTTTGGGAGCTTATAGAAGGTTTTTCTGCGTCTAGGAAATAGTTTAGATCAGGTCAAAGAGGTTGGGAGACTTATGAGAGGGAGATCATGGATTGGTTAAGTCAGGTTAAATGGAAACAAGTAAGGAAGCTTTGTATCTCCCTCATAGGGGTACGGTCAAAAGTACATAAAGAAATGTAGGGTAGATATAAATAAATATTTAAATGACCTACAGTATCAATGATGTACCTAGATATGGTGGTCATTAAATGATAAGTGTCTGGATGTCAAAAAATATAATATCGAGAGCCTGAATCAGAGTAAGAATTAATTTTCTTAATTTTTGTTGACCTAAACCATAGGTTGGAGTTTGGCTTATGTTATTGATTTTGGTGATCCCATCGATGTCGACTATGGGTTGACCGATGTCAGCGGCCCTAAAATAGGTAAACCTTTCTATTTTTGGCCTATTTTCTATTATTGTGCATGCCAAGTGTGACACCCATTATAAAATGATAAAAATAAGAGGTTAGGAAGGAAGTAATTATTTAGAAATTTAGTTTGAAAGTGGGAATAAGTCTTGGGTAGTTAGGATGAGGGGACCAGGTCTTGAGGTGACTCATCAGGGGATAATTAATCATAAGGCAAGGTGACCATATAAGGTGGAAATAGGAGTTTTAAATTAACTTAATTAAGTATTTTAAATTAATTAAACATGTGAGGGGTAAAAGTATGGGTTAAGGAGATTAATTGTTGTTATTAAAATGGGTTTAGGGGGGTTTTGATGTAGGGAGTTACACACATGTGTGTAATATAATTTTGGTGTCTACAATGTGCCGATAAAACCACTCATTGAGGGGGCTCTTAAGTTGCATTAAATATATGTTGATTTTGACTTTTGCTATCATTAACCTTTACTTTGTAGGACTTTACTGTTACTCTTGTTTTTTGTTTATGATATGCTTGTGTACTTGAGTTTGCCCATTGAAATTATTTTTACTTCCCTTTCCTTTAGTGTATGACATAACTCAATGAAGGAAGAGAAACTTTTGAACATTATTGACTCATGCAAAACTGGTAGAAGACTCTGTTTGAAGAGATCTTGTAGTTCTTGATTGGCCATGGGACTAGTTATTTTAGCCAAGATTGTCTTATATCTAAGAACATAATCTATGAGATGCTCATTTGACATTTGTTTCTATTGTGCAACTTGAGCATAAAAAACCTTGTCACCTATGTTAATGCTTAATTGAGCTAGGAACATGTTAGCGAAAGGATTGAGTGCATTGATTGACTAATTTGGTAGATAATATAACCATTATAAATCATAATCATTTAGACTTCATGGAAATAGCTTGGTTAGTAACCAGTCATTCAGCACATATTCCAAGCATGCTACATAAAAATCTCTCAAGTGTGTCTTTGGACCACCCTTTCCATTATATAGAGTGAGCTTGGGTTGAACAAAACTTGGTGGCAAGGGTGTAGAAACAATATGGTGTGCCAAGGGTGTATGAAGTAGAGCAAAAGAGTTCAAATATTATGTTGGTCTAGAGGCACATTATTCAAGATGTAGCACATTGGATTGAAGATATTTTATCTCTTACATAAGGGCAACCACATCAGGAGACAAAGATGTACTATTTATAACTAGTGGTGCCTCATAAGAAGGTTGGGCTGTTATAGGGGTTGTTGAGACATAGTTTCCCCTGTAGTGTTATTTGTAACTAATTGATCTGAAGGAATGGAAGACTCAACTTGCTTATCCTTTTTAACTTTCATGATATATTTCAATATAATGGCATGATCTTGGGGTTGTTCCTTAAATCTCTCTCTAAAACTTTATAAAATCAAATATCTATTAATGACAACATCATTATCAACAATAGGTGAAAGTATATCAAGATCTTGATGTGGTGGGTAATAAACATTGGTGTGTGTATCATCATTGTTACTCTCATACTTCTCATTTTCAAAATTATCTTCATGGAAATTAGTGTAATATGGGTGTGTAGGATCTATAACAGGGAGTTGAGTTGGTTGTTTAACCATGGTCTATAGATGGGTTAGAGGAATCTAGGTGAATTCAAGAGGGCTACCCCTAAGTATTACACTTCATCTCAGAGGAAGAGATGTAAGGAGATCATGTGGCATAAGGAAAACAACTTGAATAATGAAAGATAATATTAAATAAATATAATCTAAATAATGAACTAGAATATTCATAAAAAGGATACAAAGCTCACAATCATGTAAGGTGATACCTCAAGAAGCAAAGGGACCTAGTAAATGCAACTGGGATTTGAAAGAAATGATTTTTTAAGTTACTATAGTGAATTTTAAGAATTAAATCTAAAATTTTGATTTATATATTTAGGAAAAATTAGGAAAATATTGAAAAAATTAGAAGTAATTTTCCCTAGGGTTTCTAGGGTTTTTGTGCGTAAATGAAGTAATTCGAGTTTCACCAAATGATTTATTTTTTTTTGGATTAATGGAGTCTTATTCCTAGTTTAGTTAAGGGTCTAGATTAATAAATCAATAAATAATATTTCAATAATTACATTCCTAATTTGTATAATTTATTTATCTTTTAAACTTTTATAAAAATAGTAATAAATAAGGAGAAATATGACTTAGCTTGAAACTGGGTTGAGATGGTTAAAATAGAGCTTGAAACTAGTTGTGCAAGACTAAGATAGTGTCGTAAACTTGGAATTAGCTTTCATTCAGCAAAAGGATAGGAGCACCAAAAATAGGACACTTTAGGGTCTAGTGTTATAGTCCAATGTTGTCGATGTTGTCCAAACTACTCACAAAGACCTAAAACTTTTTGGGTTTTTGCATTGTTCATGTGTGAGCCTATCTATGAAATATTGAGTGTTGATTATCAATGAAACTATTTATAGAGATGATTTAATCTTTAAAACCTAACCCTCCATCATGTTTGATAAGCAATGTTTGAATTACTTGAGAAAGGGGGGGTTAGTGTGTGTAAAATGCACTAAACGTGTGATTTACACCCCTTATGTGGGCACGTTATCTACATACCAATACTTTGAAGAGGGATCAAGCCATATTTAGTTCTCCCACCTAATTTGCTTTATGTAATAGTGTGATGCAAATGCAAAAATGTCAAATTAATAGTGTTTGAGGTGGCTAAGGATTGGTATGAGGGTTTGAATATGTTTGTAGCTATGTTGGGTGATTGTATGTAGAGAATAGGGAAGTTTGCCTTAGTGATTTATTTATATTCTTACTTGCTTTGTAATATTTATCACTTCCCTTTGTATATGAACTTTAGATGGGCTTTTATATAGAAAAACTAGTCATGGGTTAGATGTATTCATGCTAAGCCAACATAATGAAGGATAAGAATCAGATGAAAATGATAATTTGGGCTCAAAGTGCAAATGGACAGGAACACCAAAAATAGGACACCCTAGGGTCTAATGCTATGGTCTAAGTATGTCACTCATGTCCTATAAGTTTGAGACCTAGGGGATAGGATTGGCCTAGGAAATACAACCTGGTTGAATTGGAATGATCATTCAAAAGGTTCAAGTTAATTGGAAATGAGTGAAAAGGTGTCTATAAGAGTCACAAGAGCATGAAAAAAGGACCTATGGATGGGATGTCACAAGCCACACTCAAAATACCAATTTGGATATTTTATATGACTACACTTGTATACCCACATAATTCATAATGCTTATATAAATTATATTCTATCCAAACCTAGAATGTGTAGAACACCAACAAGGGTTTTAACCCTTCCATCTTTGAAAATCAACTTGACCCTTCCTTCACCTATGATCAAGTATGTCAAGGTGTCTCCTAGTAATACATTACCACCATTGATATTTTTATACTCATAGAACAACTCCCTATGGGGAGTCATATAAAATGAGGCACCTAAGGTAATTGGCCATGCACCATCATATGCATGTGTACTTGAAGCTACCAATAATAGATACACCAAGTCATGATTGGAGATCTTCACTTTTATAAAATGGAAACTAATATATGACTTACCTTTTCAAATAATATATATTTACAATATTTCTTAAAATGCCCATTTTTACCATAATTCCAACATTTCCTCTATTTGTTTCCTAGAGTCTTAAATTCACCTTTAGTCATACTCAGGTGTTATGTGGATCCCCTTGTATTGTGATTATTACCAAAAATATGGGAAGAAAATTTTCATTAGGTTAATGACTACTCATAAAGGTCATCTTGAAATGTCTTAATCACACATGGCTAAAAGGCAAAGAAGAATACTAGTAATCTAATTATTATTATTCTTATTGGTAAAAATGAGGGTTGAAGGGTCCTTCACCCATATATTGGTTTCAAAATATTTTCATACATAAAGATTAGTATGCCCAACTAGCAAGACATAATACCAAAATCTTTTAGAAAAAATATAAATAAATCCATCACAAGCTATCTTTTGCAGCCAGAAACCAAGAGTTGTGTAATGGCTATGTTAAGGAAACAAAGGGCTAAATCCCATAAAGAGAAAAAATAGTGGAAGAAATAATCCCATAAAGAACCCAAAGAGATAAAATGATATTTATTCTTATAGCAAAACATACAAGTGTAAACTTTAACAAAAACTAAAAAAAATATCTCAATCAAACAATCTTCCATGGTTTATACCCATATCTTCCGTAGCAACTAGGAATGAACATAAAAATCACAACCATCCACAATTTTTACAATAAAATTTGTAGAAAAAGTCATTCAAACTTCATAATAAAAAAACCTCAGATAAGAACTATAGTCATAAGTTCACCATAAAATTAAGAAACCTTTTATTATGATGGGATTTAAGAATCCTTTACCTAGATGCTATCTATTTTGAAGACACTTTTATTTTATTTTACTATTATCCACCATTCAGATTCATCAACACAAGGAGGCTCATTAGAAATATCCACCTTAGAATAAGATTTTATAGCTAAATAAATCATTCCACCTACTATTCCCAGAGGAGGAAAGGTAGCAAACTTGGAGATAAAACCTAGGAGAATTTCCTAACATAACCCTAGAGGAGTTATAAAACCTTCATAAAGGGAAGGAGAGTTGAAGGTAGATATAACAAAAAATTGTGGAAGGATAATCATATTTACAGACACCAAACAAATTGAGACCTTGTTGGTTTCACAAGGAGAGTCTAGAGGCTTATAAACATGATCAACCTCAAATGTTGGTGATGATATTATTCCTCTTTCCACCAATAAGCATGTATAACCTTATTAACTCTAAAATATATAGATGCATCATTATTATTATGGCATGAAGTTATTAGATACCCTATGAAAAGCATGATCTACACCTAAAATCCACTTGCTCATAGTCTAATTGTGGTTTCTAAATAATATCACCAAACTTAATCTAGATATCCTTATAAAAAACTAATCAAAATATCAATTTCAACACAAATCCATGTAAAATTTAGCTAGGAATGATGACCATTCTCTAGAGGAATGGAAATAATATTTCCCAAGCAAATACCAATATCTATCAAACTATATTTTCCCCAAAAAATGTAGAAATATGTTAGGAATCCTAACCCAAACCAAATCCATATAAAATGATTACGTATATGTATATATATATATATATATATATATATATATATATATATATATATATATATATATATTGAACTCAAGAAACCAAGGTTTCATGCAGAGTATTTTGAATCCCATGCCCAAGGATTAAATTGAAAAAATACATCTCTCTCCTCATAACCACATACAATAATAAAATACCCCTAGACAGATGGGTATATGAATAGATCCTCAAAAAATAATAGTTTCCAATTCTTTGAGATCCATGAATACAAATCTAGAAAGGAAGGACTTCACTTGCAAAATCTACATATCAATCCAAAATAATCATAGTAATCCTCTTATATTAGAACTTCTACCCACATTTATAATACTATTGTCAAATATGATTTATGTATTTGGGTGGTGGGAAGACAAGTTGAGTAAAACTACTTTGATTCAACAAAATCTTTTAAGGGCATCTTACATTTTCAATTTACATCAACACCAACATCTATAGGAACACTGATATTTTCTTTCAAGGGACATGCATGGTCAATATGAGGGGACCCCATACCCAATTGATTAAAATCAAAGTGGGAGGGGTAAGGATTCAAATGAGTTTCCCCCACCTAAGTAGAAACAACCCTACAAATAGGATTTGAATGGAAAGATTCACCATTTTACAATAAGTTAGGAAGCAAGATAGGAAATAAAGAATAAGCACCTAGAATAGATAATGAATGGATTTAAAATCCATAAAACCAAATCTAGTAACATCATCCCGCTCTTTCTAGGCATAAGCTTCCCAATAAAGAGATGTTTTTTAAGGGAATCATTAAAATAACATCCTCATCTAAATCTATTTTCAAAATATTGATTAGGAAGAGGGTCATTGGTTTGAAATCCAGATGAAAAAGATTTAGATATAGGGGTTATGTGGGTGCCATGTGTTTCCTGAGAGAATCCAGCATTGAAAATTCTTGTTGGAACATGTGTAAAAACAAGGAGAATAGGTTTAGAGATAAAATTTATAAGATCTGTGGCTATCAAATCAAAAGAGATGGGAAGAACATAATAAATAGGAGGACCATAAGGAATGAAATCCATCCTTCTCCTCTTAACATTTATGGATCTTTTTTTATTAATTTTTTTAATTATATAATTATTGAATTAATATTGAGATGAAATAAAAGTATTTAATCTTTAATTAAATAACAAATTGATAAAGTAGAGTTTTCTTGGAGTGAATTTTAATGAAGAGTTAAGTAATAAAGATTAGTCTTATAACAATAATTTCAGTTAGTAATATTTTTACTTGTATTTAGTAAGGTGGAGTTAATTAATGAGAGGAATGTATTTTTAGGGGAAATTAAGAGAGTTTTGATTTAGGAGTGATAATAAAAGTAATTACTAACTACTAAGATTTATTTTTAAAGTGACATGTGAAAAAATAATTAAGACAGTCTTGTGTGTACTTATTGTTCTACTTTTATATAAATATATTGGAAGGCACTATAAAATGGGGATCTTCTATTTGGAGTGGACACAAGAATAAGAGAGAAGGTGACAGTGAGAAAGTCATAATTCAATAGTAGTTTTAATGGAATAGATAATAGGAATGATGAGCTTGGGTATAAAGGAATGAGAAGGGCATTCTGAATTATATAGATATCGAGTAAGTATACACTTAAATTTGAGTGTTCATCTGGCTAAGAAGTTATAAGGGGGCATCCAATTCTTCAAATTGATTGAGGGAAAAATATTGGCCCTATCCATTTGACTTTTTGTATTAGATATGTAGAGAGATTTTTACCTTGGTGATTGGTATAACATAATATCATCCTCACCAATTAATCTCCAACCCTTGCAATTATATGTGTTTTTTATTATCTATCATAAGTTGATATTTAAAGGGGATACTTTTATATATATATATATATAAGTTGATGTGGAAGAAAGACAAGTGACTGGAGATGAAGCTTAGTTGCATGCCCTCTTCAAACCCATAGGGAGAAGAAGACAATGGTGTCTAAGCTATTGGGAGGCTTCATTGGAATAAATTGATTTTATCCCTTAACTTCCATAATTATATGAAAATAAATTTACCTTAGTTTCCTTTTATGCTTATCAAAAATTATATTAAATAAGAAACAAACTTAGAAATAATTCCTTATAATAAAAATGGAGCATTATTTTATCATTTAAAATGATAATAGGGACGTATTAATTAAATTAACTTGAGATTGAAAACCACTCCATAATGGCAGCCTTTATAATATGTAATTCTGGAAATGATTATGGTAGATACATTGGTTGTGTCTTATGAAACTTGACACTTCACAGCAATAATAATTTTAATAACAAAATACAATTTTGCAATCATAAATATAATTCAAATAGACATAATACTACAAAAAATATTGCATGAGACAAAACACTAGATTTACATGGTAAAACCTTAACAGAGTTAAGGAAGCATCCACAATGCAAGATATCAGGCTTTATTAACTCAAGATAAACATATTACATGTGAAATAATTATCAACCACTTTGGCTCTCCACAAAGATAAATACACTTAATTGGTATAGTACCATTAGGATTCCTCCTCCTAAAAATAAAGTAGAAAATGCCATTAGGATTTTCCTTCCTAAAATAGAATTTGGTGGAATTTATCTTTCTATAAATAGGGGTTTGACTCCTTGATTTTTGACTTTGGGGGTGTTACTCCTGAACACCCACCATGGGAGCTCCATAACTATCACCACCCATACTAGACCCCTTCCCCCATGACACTAGTGGGGGAGTTAGCCCCCACACCACACCCCCTATTGGGAAGTGGGATACAAAGTACTCCACAAAGGGATCCAACATTTAACTTTATTGTCACATATCTAACAATGTGTAATCTTTTGTATTGATCTTTTTGAATTATGTTTTATCCTAGTGAATGAATTTTTACACCAGCCCTTAAAATTTGATGTTTAAAACTTTTCATCTAATTTTAAAACCTTGAAGGTCCATCAAATAAATAATGTTGTAATAGATGTTGACTCAAGGTTTCATCTAATTAGTTGAAGCCATGTGGAGGTACAATCATCATCTCTAATTTTTGAAGGTTGTCATCAAACCATTAATGGTCTATCATTATATTAACTCATGTTTTATAAAATGCTAAAAATAGCTTGTAAAATTTGAATGATTAGAATTAGAGAATCAATTTCTTAGGAGATGATATGGTCTCTTCTAGAGTGAATTCTAAATTACTATTATTGGGGAAAAATTTTAAAGGATTATTATAAATTTAATAATAAATATAAATTGGTTGGGATTGATCAAAGCAAAGCAAGACCCTCTATATAGATATATAGGACCAGTTATAGTTCTCTCAGGAGGTCAATGGCCCAACAAGAATGTATATGGTTATCCCAAGAATATTGAGAGGCCCAAGAACCCTTATATGGGGTGTTAATAAATCAAATACTACACTGACCCTATCTTTATGGTATGGATATTTATGCCTTTGAAAAAAAAAGGACTGGATTGTGCCCCTATATATTTATATGGATGGGGTTGGTGTAAGTGCCTGTATATATAGATAGATAAGATAGGAGCCCTTTTTGACCTGATAGTTGAGTGCAAATACTATAGCTAATGTTATAGATATATAAGGCTCTCCCTTCTCCCTCATTTTATTTAGAGAATTTAATCTATGTGTGCACCACACACACACGCGCACGCGCATGCACACACACACACACACACACACACACACACACACACACACACACACACACACACACACACACACACACACACACACACACACACACACACACACACACACACACACACACACACACACACACACACACACACACACACACACACACACACACACACACACACACACACACACACACACACACACACACACACACGCACGCACACATGCATGCATGTATGCATGCATGCATGCGTGCACATGCATGCATGCATGCACACACACACATGTATGCATGCGTGTGTGTGTGTGCATGTGTGTGTGTGCATGTGTGTGTGTGTGCATGTGCATGCATGCACACATGCATACATGCACATGTGCACGCATGTACATGCACACACACACACGCACACACATGCACACACCTACACGCACCCACACACACACACACACACACATGCACGCATACACACACACATGCATGCACATGTGCATGCATACACACACACACGCATGCACACATGCATGCATACACACACATGTACGCATGCACATTCACACACTCACACATATGCACAAACACGCACACACACACACACACACATCATGCCACTATAAAAGAAAATACACCCTATCTATATAAATCTCCTGTCAATATATCATAGATATAATATATTATCTCCTTGGACCACCTGTTGGCTATAATGCCAATATGATTCATTAGAACTACAAGGGAAAAAGTTCCATGAGGAATAAGTTGGGGAATATCTCATTGTGGCCCCTATCTATCTATGCTTTGGGCCCCTATTTATAGTATCCTTTGGCCTCCCCATACCATCTATATTAATATGTCCCTAAAATATAGATCATGGGCTTGGAACTTCCTCCAATTCTATAGTTTAGTCAGGGGAGGCCCTATATATTGGCTAGGTTCATATCATTATTAGATTAGACTATAGAGAGTCCACTTGACTGCTTATACTCACTAGATATTAAGTTGGGGTCAAGGAGCCCAGCCCTATATAAAATTGTAAGTCATCTATCTAGGGTTGAGAAGATAAATAGGGTAGGGGGTAGGGGCAGAGGGGGAGTACCTCTTTCTTTATTCCAAGGGGAAATTTATGAACAAACAAAAGGTATAGCAATAGGCTCTCTTCTCTCCCTGATTGTCACTAATATATTCATGGAAAGATTTGAGAATATTGTTATTCACTATGCCTCTTTAAACCCTAAATGGTGGTATTAGTTTGTATATGACACTAATTTGAGATGGCCACATGGTAGACACTCTTATTAAATCCTCAATGCACCTTAACTCCTTATCTGAGCATATTAAATTCATGATTGAGGTCAAAGAAAACCATTGTCTCCCATTACTAGACATTTTAATCCCCTGAAGAGAAGATGGCTCCCTTTCTCATCGTGCTTATAGAAATAAGACACACACAAATGTTTATATTAGAAAGAACTCCTAGTAACACCCTTCTAAAAAATCATTTATTTTGAAAACATTATTCATAAGGGCCCTTAGAGTCTTTGATCCAGAGCACTTAAGCATTGAATAGAAATGCCTACACAAAGCACTAAATAAGAATGGGTACCAAGATTGAAAAATTAATAATTATCAGAAGAAATGACATCAAGACCTACTTTAAACCACATCAAAACCATTTAAACTTCCTTATAAGTGTTAAGAATCTTTGAGAACCCATGCTTAAAAAATGTATTTATGAGATCTCTTGCTCAGGCAACATTAGGTATCACTGAGATAGTTAGATCTTTTCAAACTAGGTTCAAGAAACATGCCTAAGACCGACAATGTGAAAATTTCAAAAAATTAATGTCATTAAATTATGAACACAACTCATCTTTCTATACTCATTGGTGATGTAAAAATGTTATCTTTGGAAGATTGGTCAAAACATAGGAAGATTAGAGAAATAATTAAAATTGAAAAATATCCACATAATATAAATAAGGTTGTTAGTTTCAAAGCGAACCATTCTTGGAAGCCCCTTATCTACATGCTCAACCCTTTTCAAGCCTAGAAGGTTTCTTCCTTCCCTTTTCCCTTATTTAAATATATTTAATTTTATAAATGTAGGTTCTCTTATATGATATTTATTATTTAAGTAATTAAGTAATTAGTTTGATATATTAAAATTTTATAAATTTATATGATTAACTAATCGATTGATCTCATAGGCTAAAGAAAAAAATGTTTAATTAATTATTAATTTCTTTATTAGTTAAAAATAATATAATCAAGGAAAATTAATTAATTAAATAGATAATAAATAAATTCTATTCATTTATAGTTAAATGATAATTAATCAATTAAATAACAATCAATGAAATTTAATAATTTATATAAATTTAATAATTGACCATTTATTCTTTATTTAATAATAAGAAAATTAATTTAATAATAATTAATATTTTTATTTTATTATCAATTAAATATTAAATTAATTAATTTAATGTTTAATTAACTAAAAAAATCTATTAAATTAAAAATGTCTCTTTAAGTTTTTCTATTTTAATTGATTACTTATTTGTAATAATTTAAGAATCAATATAGTTTAATTGATTATTTATTTAAATTAAAAAATGATCGATTAATTTAATTTTTGTAATAAATTAAATAATAATATAATTACTTAATAAATTTGATATTAAATTTTAATTATTGAATAAATTCAATTTCTTTAGATTTTATGTTAAAAAAATCACATTTATTTAAAAAATTAACTGACACTTTTTCATTAATTTTTTCCCATCCCTATATCACAATTACTTATTTATGGATTTTTGAGGCATTCATCTTTTTACATCAAACAATTAAAAAAATAGAGTTGATTTCAAAAAAATTATATCACTCTTTTGATTTTCCTAAAATTTTGAATTCCTTCCCTATAATATACTTACATTAAGATTTTGTATTGATTCATTTTATTAAAAAAATTACTATTATCTTAAATGTATTAATGTACATGTATATCTATATACTTCTTGAATTTAAATTAAGATCTTGTTATGGGACCAGGAGACATAAGTGCACCTAGATAAACCCACACAACATACTCTCCTAAAAAAGTAAATTGCACATTTTTATAACCATAAAAATTTATATTATTATTTTAAGGGATGACTAACATAATGTTGAAGAGAAAGGGGAAGATAGAAAGAAGAGAGAGAGAGAAAGGGATAACACACGATAAAAGAGATAAAGAACATAAAAATTGTAATAACAATTATGTATGTTATTATATTAGTGTAATCTTATTTTTACATCTATAGTATTATAATATTTTTTGAAAGTATGATATATTAAAATTATATAATTATAAGGGTTTCCATGTATATTTTTATATCTGTAGTATTATAAGGTAGTTAAATTTTTTTGATATTTATCCTCATAAATTATTTATTTTTTATGTGTATTTGGAGAGCATGAAGTTTATATATCTAAAAATTAATCATATTATTACGTAATTAGTATTTTTAGAGAAATTTTTATATCCGATAAAATAATTATATGTATGGTAAAATAGATATATGTATAGTATAATTATGTATGTTACATCCCGTTTCCTCGCTAAACAAACTATTTGATTATATGTGGATATTTATATTTGAGGAATGTGATTTAGTTATTTTTAACTAAGCAATGAGATATATGTTTTTATGGGATAGTTAAATATTGCTTTGGTTGCATTGATATGAGCTAGATGTAGTGCATTTTTACATTATGATCATGTTGATTTATTGTTTCAATCATATGTTATGATGAATGTATATCATGTTTTTATGGTCTAAGTGTTTGCTTATTGTGAGTTTCATGTAAGAGAACTCAACTCTCAAAGCATAACGAAGGGAGAGCATCATTAGAGAGGGTGACATAGATGGATATATCAAAGGACAATAGAGAAACTAGCTAGAACCCTATACACACTACATTATTAGGACATGATTAGATGCATAATTAAATAGTTAACATATTATATTGTACGTCATTTACCTTTAGATAGTATATTAAGCATGATCAGCTTAGTGTAGCAATAATATGAAGTTAATTTTATGTGTTTATGATTTTGGTGTTTTCATTAAATTAATATGGTTAATTAAGTTATTTATTATCAAGATAATTTGAGAAATATAAAAAATAAGAAATAAAATAAACAAAATCAAAAGTGGAATCAGATGAAAAGAAGGAAGTATTAAATATAAAAAGATAAAAATCTTGACATATAATAAAATAAAGGAAAATAATAGTTTGTTTAAAAAAAATATGTCATACTTAGAAAGAAGGGAATAAAACAAGTAAGATGGCACAATAGCTTGGGAAAGAAGCCAGCTTTTAAAACAAAGAGCCATGTCCTTTTTCAGGTAAAGGGAAATAAAAAAAAGGATGTATTGACACATAAAAATAGGCATAATAGGTAGAGAGAGAGAGAGATAATTGAAGGAGGAGCAAGTAGAGCATCTTACTAGGTAGAGGATGCAATTTAATTTGATATATTTATTGAATTGTTATAGTAATAGATAATATTAAATCAAACCATTATATAGGAAAGGATTGTGTAAATACATGCATGTAAAATACTATGTATATCATTATGTCGTAATAGTTGTTCATGGACTTTCTACCATGGACCAAATCTTCGAGAAGGCAATCAATCAAGAACAGAAGCTAAATACTCTTGTATAGGCCAGGGACAAATTCAAGAAAAAAATTAGAAGTTCTAAATCAAATTTTAAAAAGAACTAAAAACCAAGGATTGGAGACACCAGGAAGTAACTCAAAAGTCATAATGCCAAATTCAACGATGAATCGGGCAATAAGAAACTAGACAATAATTTCAAAGGAGGTTTCAAGGGAAACCAATAGGCTGACAAGAAAGGACCACCTGGAGGTTGTTTTATTTTTAGAGATGACCATTATTCTCATGATTATCTTCATAAAAATTCAAAGAACAAGGTTCCTGATCCTTAGTATGGAAATTTTTAATAGTGAATTTATTCAACAATGGATAATCAACAAGCCAAATTTCAAGCATCACCTATAGAGCTATCATGTAATTTGTTTAATCATCCAATTCCTATTTTGATATATAAAAGGGATAAATAATGTTTTATGGTTACTAGAATACTTAGTAAGTTTCTTAGAAGAGCTAGAGTAATGAAAAATGCATGGTTAGTATAGTATGATAATGACTCAAAAGTCATGGTTGACAAGTGTTTAGTTGAAGCAGAGATTAGGTTGTTCAAATTAACAATAGTATTGGATCTATATGTAGCACCACTAGGATAATATGATGTGATATTACAATTCAAATGGATTTAAAATCATAAGTCCAAGGTTGATTTTTATTTGGGCAACACTTCAGGCAATACTTCAAATGATAATTCGGGCAATGGTTCTACCCTAATTGGTGGTAGAACTTTTGGGAGCCATAACTTTTGAACCATAGCTCTGTTTGACTCCTCGTTTGAACTATTGAAAAGATAAGAATGAGGAAAATGTGATGAGATAGAACTAAGATAATATTAGTGAGTTTTGACCCTCAAAACCCTAATGTAATTTCTCATAATTCTAATTTTAATAGTGTTGTCTAAAAATAGTAAGTTTCTAAATATAGTAATTTCTCAAATTCTATGTTGTTGTAAATCATGGACGTCAAAACCACTTCATATCCATTGAGATTAGTGACCTTCCACATCATCCTCCTACCTTCAAAGTATGTATTAAAATAGATTTAGATTGAGAAGGGGATCAGACATCTCTTCCCAGAGATAAGCATATGTTTATATTTATAATCTTGTGAGTAATAAAACATATCTTCTCAGAGAAAGCATTGTTATTATATTATTTTTGTGTTCTTGAAATATCTTTCAATAAAAACCCTTGAGTTTTGGATCAGTGGTATCAAAGCGGTTTGTCTTGAGAGTGTATGATCTTGAGGACAAGGTTAGAGTACAAGAAGCTTGGATGGAAAACAACATAGCTCATAGACTATCCACCTATTCACTTTAAATGACCTCAAATAATAGAAAACACTAAGACATCTGATACCTTAAAGGAAATGGTGAATGATGGAAAATTTTGGCTCCTCATCTACACTCCCTGACTCCACATCCATGGAATGTCCTTTCAGTGCCCCAACACCCTTCAAGGTTTAGGTGAATTTTGATATCCCTATATTTGAAGGTAAAATCAATGTTGATGTAGTAAAAAATTGATTAGATCAATTGTCTTCCTATTTTTTTGTTAATAAATTCACTGATGGAGATAAGATCACTTTTGCTCTTTTGAAAGCATCATTGCCCATCAAAAATTGGTGGTAAGTGTACAAGAAAAGATTTAGTACATATTACATTAGCCTTAAGGTGGAAGCTAATTTGGATGATTTCATAGAATCTGTAAAGGAAGAATACTACCCTATTGGAGCATATGATGATTTGTATATATAGTGGTAACAACTTCACCAAGGTAAGGAACAATATGTTTAAAATTACACTGACATTTTTTATTCTCTGTCTTTAAGACTGGGCATCTAGGAAAGTGAGAAACACAAGACTCAAATATCATGGTGGACTACAATGGTATATATGGGGGGAAATGGAACTCTTCAATTTTGAAACCCTCAATAATGTGTACAATTTTGTGGTGAAGATTGAGCAAAAACATGGAAGAAAGAATAAGAAAAGTCAGCCTTCAAAATGGAAATTTGACAAATAATGTCAAACACGAGGCCAAAATTGGAAGAAAAATGAGTTCCAAGATAAGAAACCCTAGAAGGGGAAGACTGGGAAATGGTGTGATTACCACAAAATTAGAACTCACTCCAAAAAAGAATGTTGAGCCATCAAGTCCCTGCTTTCTGAGTCACAATCCTCAATATCTACTGCTCTACCTCATACACACCCTAAAATCAAAGAGGATGAAGAATATATTATATATGGGAAGATTTATACCATCATTTCTTATCATAGACCTATGAGGAAAGCCCTGATGACAAGGAAAGGTTGTTTCACTCTAAGTTATGGGTGAAAGGTAAGCCTCTACATTTCATTCTTGATAGTGGGAGTCAAAAAAAATTAATCTCTGCTAATGTTTTGAAAATTCTAAATATGTTCATAAATCCTCACCTAAATCCATATAGTATTTGATGGTTGAAAAAAGGGAGAGACCTCTATGTCACCCACTAGTGTCTTCTTTCATATGTAATAAAAAATTTCCAAGATGACTCAACCACCAGTGCCGCCATTCAACCACCTTTGGTGGTGCCCAGTCAACTTATACCTTCGACCTTCATAACTCAACCACCTTTAGCCTCCACTTCCGCCCCTGCGACTAGTCATCCGTACATTGTACAACCGACTATGTCGCACGCCTCCTCTAGCCTCTTCCAAGCGCCTTACAACTTAGGGGGCGCTCAACCCGCCAATCCGTCAGCAGATCTTATTAAGATGCTGATGGATAAAATGTCCAGTCTCGAAGCCTCCATTTCCGGTTCAAGCAATACTTTGTCATATGAGCAAATTTGCAATGAGCCCATCCATCCTTCCGTCCCTATTCGACCATACCCTAACCATTGGGAGCTTCCTAAATTCACTCGCTTTCAGAGTAAGGAAGACCCACAACAACATCTACGGGCATTTAGACATGCCTGTTATCTTATTGCCCATGATGATGCGTTGCTTTTACGCACGTTCCCTATGTCACTTTCTGGCTCTGCCCTTGACTGGTATAGTTCTCTTGCCAGACACTCTATCTTTTCATTCACTCAACTCGCCCAGCTGTTTCTTGACCATTTCTCAATCAACATCACCAAACAAGTCTCAATCACAGACCTTTACTCCATCAGGAAATTTGACGATGAATCAATTGTCGACTTTGTCGCTCGTTGGAGAGGTCTGATCAACCAGCTCTCCTTCTCTTTGCCTCAACCCGAGCTCATTGAGCTCTTCTCTCGAGCATGTGCCAGACACATCTCTTCTACCTTGCGGATTCAGACATTCCACACTTTTGACGAAGCTTTCATCATGGCTCGAAAGCTCAAACTCCGTGCCCTTGAAGAAGATAAGGTCAAATTGCGTCATACCAACGCTAAATCCAATGGCCATTCTTCTTCTAGACCTTCTTCTTTTGCCAATTCTGAGTCTAAAGGAGTGGCCAATACTGTGGTCATTAGATCACCATCCTCGACAACAACTAATCAATCTCAACCTTCGACATCTCCCAGCATCACCAAACAATTCCAACAACGGTACATTCAGCGTTCTTACACTCCACTTGGAGAACCATACGCTTCCATTTTGGAAAAAATACTCAAGCAGGGGGTCCTCAATCTCCCTCCAATCCGACCACCTCAATTTGACCCTTCAAAAGCCATCCCTACATGGTATAGGGAGGCTGACTTCTGTCCCTTTCATCGCGTCCAAGGCCATGACATCGACAACTGCCGAACCTTCAAAAACATCGTCCAAGACATGATCGACAAGGGGGATCTTATTTTAGATAACCCAAACGCCCCACCTAACCAACATATCGACATCTTCAAACACCATTTTCCAAATCATCCGCCTACTCAAAACAACGTCCAAACTTCGACCAATGGCCCTCAAAACCATGACATTCACACGATTAGCACTATCTTGCCTCTTGTCCTTGACCAACCTCTTCCATTAAAGGATGAAGAACCTTCTTCTCCTACTAGTCCTCCATCTACCTCTCTTGTATTGGAGGACACTTTGACCACATCAATGCCATTAAGCCCACCTCTATCTGAAGACCCTACCTTGCCTACTCCTCAACTACAAGTAGAAGGCACGATCATCCATGCCCTCTGCCCACTTGAGGAGCCGCCCTCTCTTATTTCTTCTCCACCAAGAGAAGAACCAGTCTCTCCACCTATTTCAACCAAGGAAGACCCAGTCACGGTTTCCTCTTGCCCTTTGCGTGAGATTTCTATATCTCGCTCACCACCGTCCACATCTAAACCCAAACCCATATCTAACCCCGCCTCGCACAACGGTGGCCCTCGACCCAAACCAACGAAAGCTACTAGACCTCACCGGAGGCCTCCTCTCCCACCTTCGTCATTGCCCTCTATCTTGGGCCCGCATCCGTCCACTTTAATAGGAGTGCTTCCCACTCCCATCCTTCACAGAGGCGCATTGCCTCCATTACTCTCTCAACCCATCAGACATACATCTCATCCAAACCCTCGACCTATACCTCTTTCACCTCCCAAACCAACGTCACCAACCCCCACTGCAATAAAACATTCAGACCCGTTAGCAGGTTCATATGCCTTGCTCTTACGGCACTTGTTGCAGTCCTCTCACCTCGACCTCCCGCCTCTTAGACTATATCAATCTCTCAGACCTAAACCACCTTGGTTTGACCACACTTGCATTTGTGCGTATCATCACACGCCTGGGCACGATACGGAGCATTGTCATGCCCTCAAGGTCGTCATTCACCAATGTTTGGAGAATGACACCTCCCTTTTCAACCACATCATCAACAAACCTTCAACACCGCCTCACTCATCAACTCTCGGATCAAGGCCATCTTGGTTCGACAACTCTAAATTCTGCCACTATCATCACACTCTGGGACATGACACTGAGCGTTGTTGCGCTCTTAAAGCTGTCATTCGTCAACACCGGAAAAAGGATTCCCTTCTCATCAAGGGTCCTCTTGACCACCTCTTCAACAAAACATCAACCCCGACTCATGCCTCTCCAACCTCATCACCTAAATCGGGATCTCCACACTGGAATATGGTCCCTTTGCCACCTTTGACCCCCTTATTCGATATTAATACCATCCATCTGACCACTAAACCTCAACCAACCTTAACCAATCTTTCAAACATTCTCCCTACCCGCTAGGGGAATTCATCCTTCATCCAAACCTCGACCAACTTTTCGACCCAGTCTCTACCACATATCAATCACTCAATCTCGACCAAG
Source organism: Torreya grandis (assembly GCA_037957365.1). Taxonomy (NCBI): domain Eukaryota; kingdom Viridiplantae; phylum Streptophyta; class Pinopsida; order Cupressales; family Taxaceae; genus Torreya; species Torreya grandis. The sequence goes on along the minus strand of JARHVA010003018.1, from coordinate 1,437,290 downwards.
TGTCCATCGACCCAACCCCTGACCAATTATTCGACCAGTCTCAACCAAACTTCAACCAAATATCAATCAACCAGACCTCTCGACCAAACATTCAACCTTTTTCAACCAACCAATGACAATGTCAACCAACTTCACATCCATCAATCAACACCTGACCAATCTGGAAAGAGGCAAATTGGGGCAAGTTTGCTCCTAATTGACTTGGACCTTATCATAACATATAATCATGACCCAGGGACTTATTAGACCTTGAACCCCTTTTTATGTCTTGCGTCTTCGACTGTTTCTATTGTTAGTCGAGTGTTCGATCACTTGACATTTTACTTGAGCTCGTCCCTTGAGCAATCCTCGTCCTTTTAATCCTCATCCCTTTCAACCCTATTCCCCTTTAACAAGTCCTCTACGACCCTTTTATGATGCATGGAGGCTTTGTCCTAATAAAAGGGGAGTCCTTGAACTTCTACAGTCTTGTCCATGACTCAAATTCCTATCAAACAATACAAATCAAGATGTCAAAACATATCCAAGGTCACAAAATCAAATCAAATCAAAAAGACAGACTGATCCCTCGAAGGACAGCTGTACTATCATTGCTGTAGCTAATAGACTGATCCCCCGAAGGACAGCTATTCAGACTTTTTATCAAGCAAAAATATAGACCACTCCCTCGAAGGATGGCTATGACTAAATCTTGCTACAAACAGCACCTTTCTTAGAAGCTTCCCGCATTGATCAGCTTCACAACCTGACCACCAAGCAAATGACATCTCTATGCAGGCTTCCCGCATTGATCAGTCTACGCCAAAAAAAAAAAAAAATGAATCACAGACTTGGCTTGTAGCTGTCTCAGGGTCTCCTATAAAAAGGGGCACGGTTATTCCTGCTCTTAAACTGGGTTACCCTATCCTCCTCCTATCACCTGCTCAAGGGACTTCGAGCTCACTTTAATGTCAAAGTGATTCGATTACCGCCCTAACACCATACTGGTCGACGACGTAATGCATGAATGGGGTTTTGGTTCTAATAACCCCTATCTATGCTTCCTTTCTGGTCCTTGTTAATGAAAGAGCGATTTGCCTTTCATCTTTTCTCTACACTTTGGTCACATCAATTGTCGACTCATCCTTAACCAAGCCATTTTCATCATTTTCAGCCGGCATCGCCTTGTCCTTTTCACATAGTTTCTATGGACACCAATACACATGGAAACTACCGACCAGACCCAATTTATGTTAAGCATAAACCAATACTTGCTGAAGCATAAATAGACTTCCATTCATTTTTAGCATACATCCATCACGACTATGGAAACTTGCTAGAGATGAAAGACTCTCGACCAATTCTATAGAATACACCATCTGTAGCATCATTTTATCCTCATCTTAGCCTCATCATTTTGGCACTTGACCACATCCAATCATCGACCAATCTTCTCATTTAGCCCGAACTACATTGGTCTGAGGCCCTATGACCAGGGCTATGTAGGCAGCACTCAGATACCACATCTTCTGAGGTTAGCTCGACCACCCCCATTTGTTCGTCTCTTTGATGGACAAACCTTCCCTTCTGCGACTTTGACCAAGACAAATCGATCTCTTTGACCCTTCCTCCCTTTTAGGGAGAACTACATTAGCCTGAGGCCCTTCACACAAGGGCTATGTAGGCAGCACTCAGATCACATGACATTTTCTGAGGTTAGCTCGGCCACATCCTTTCGTCCATCCATCCCCTTGACCAATGACCATTTGAGATCATGCGTATCTCCTTCGACCTTCGACTACTTCCAAGCCAATGTTGCCTTGGTTGTTTTTGTGTGTGTGCTACCTCATGGCTGGTTAGCAGAATTGTCCGCAGACTATTTTTGACCCTTCGCAAGTATAGGATCGCAAGCCGGTTGATCCCTACTACTTGTGGCTTTTTCGTGTTTTCTGGGAGCACTTCCTGAGCCTGGGATACCTGGAACACGACGACCATTTGGAGCTTCAGCTTAGATTGAGTGACCCGATCAGCAGACGACTAAATGCTGGGGCCCGGTTACTTCAATTTTGGCACTCCTTAACCCTCGACATGCGATAATTTGACCTACCTGTCCCGTGACGTGGTATACGCGCAATCACGACTTTTGCCACATTTTCACTCACTTCTCATCTTTCTCATCCACCTTTTGTCAAATCAGCACCCGACATCAGGTTCCCTTCCCTTGACTCCCGCTTTGAGGGGGAATACCTCATCCTTACTTCGGGGCAATCCACATCATCCTTCACCTGGGGCAACCACCTCCTATTTTTGTCTTGCAGCTCGTCTCGAACAACCAACAAGACAAAAAGGGGCAAATGTAGACACCTAAAAAGTGTCTAACCCTTGGTCTTCCTCTCTCCCCTTGGTCCCTTGCCACTTCGACTATCCCTAACCTACCTAGGTTTTATTAATTGAAAATAATCATTTATTAATAAGTCCATTTTTCCCTCTCCTTGCCACCTCGCCACCCTAGGATACCCTCCTTGGATCCCCTTCATTCCCCACATGGCCATTTAATGCCTTAGACTCCCATTCCAATCTCTTCACTCACCCATTTAACCCCCGTCGACCGTTTCATCCTCGCATTCATTTGACCTGGCAGCTGGGAAACGGATAGAAGGCTATTTTTAGCCTTTTTCCGGCCTTTTAGCCACCGACGTCGGTCAACCGTCGGCCGATGTCGGCGATATTGCCGGCGTCGGCACCCTTCATAACGGCTTCTTCACCGTTATCTCCTCTCTCTTGGCTCCTCTTCGCATCTCTGTGTTTCTCCCTGGCATCCCGACTCTTCAACCTTCGTATCATACCCTTGTATCCATCCTTTCACTTGACCTCTCTCCCAATCAATCTGACTCTCTCCCTCAGGTACACATCAAGCTTCTGCAAGTGAACAACAGGGATTCTTCATCAGCAACAGGCTTCACATCTGGCATCACCAGCAACCAGATCAACACCTTCTTCAGCAGGGCACAGGTATGTACTCTATTTGTTTTCTTTATGCTTTCTAGTCATCTGCTTTAACTAGATTCAGTATTTCTTTTCCCCAACCCAGACAGCTAACCAAACCAGGCAGACCCGGATTCCTATCTCCCTGATTGGCTTCCTTATCTCTCTGTCCCTTTTTGACATTTTGTCCATTCTCCTAGACCTCTGTACAGACCTTCAACTAAAACCAGACTCTCCCAGACCATTTTGTACGTCCACTGACCCGTCCTCAGACCAAGCCCAGACCAGATTCTGTCCAGACTCGACCAAAAATTGCCTAAACCCCATCCAAGCCTATTACCCCGACCGACGCCGGTCATTACCCCCACCGACGTCGGCAGACTAACCGACATCGGCAGACCCGACAACCGACCCCGGTAGGACCACCGACGCCGGTGACTGCAACCAGGCCGACAGCTTCTTCCAGGTAAGCCTTTTGCTTCCTTTTCTCTTTCAGTTTGCTATCATTTCAGTCTATTTTAGCATTCTATCTTTTATCAGTCACTTATCTCTTATTAAAATAGTGGGTTGACCTCCCTTAAGGAAGTTCTCATACTTCTGGGAACAAGCTTTTACTTGGCAACCCACCGCCTATCCATCTAACGCCTTTTTGTCCAAATTTTCTTCTTTGCAGGTGTCATTCCTCCACAGCCAAAGAGGGGTGCTCACAAGCATCTGGATTACGGTGCGCGATCTTTATCCAGGTACTTCACATGCCTTGTCCATTTATCTCTTTAGTTTCTTCTCTCTCTTTATAATCTGAAAAAGCGAATTAGCGATAGAAACATTCTTCACCTTGTGGAAGCCAAATTGTCCTAGTGCCAAAGAAGGATGGAACATGGAGGCTTTACATTGAATATTGAGCTCTGAATAAAATATCTGTGAAGAATTGCTACCTCCTCCCTAGGATTGATGACCTACTAGACCAACTTTGTGGTGTGAATTACTTCACCAAAATTGATCTCAAATCTAGTTGTCACCACATTCTTATAAATCTCATTGACATCTAGAAGACTACATTCAAATCCAAGGAGGGACTCTTTGAATGGTTGGTTATGTCTTTTGTCTTGACTAACGCACCTGCAACCTGCATGAGGATGATGGATGACATCTTGTGACCCTTCACCAACTCATTCATGGTTGTCTACCTGGATGACATACTCATCTACAGTAGAACATGGGAGGAACATTTGCAACATGTCTATAAGGTGCTTCAAACTCTTTGAGAGCACAAGTTGTATGAAAATATTGACAAGTACACATTCAAAATGAAAAAAATTCAATACCTGGGGTATATTGTGGATGAGGAAGGGGTCTATGTTGACCCAGAGAAGATTCAAGTTATTCAAGAATGGCCTACACCAAGGAACCTCATATAACTTCATAATTTCTTGGGCCTTGCAAATTTTTATCATAGGTTTGTTCTTGGATTCTCACATGTTTCTTGGCCACTAAACCAAGTGACTAAAGGAGGAGATAAATTTGCATTTTAGTGGGGTGAAATACAATAAAGAGAATATGAGAATTTGAAAAATAGACTCTATTTATCTCATGTTCTTACCTTGTCAAACTTGCATCAACCTTTTGATTTGATGATAGATGCATCTAAATATGCCATGGGAGTTGTCATCATACAACATGGCCATTATATTGTATATCACAGTGAAACTTTCAATGATACAATCAAGAAATACCCAACATATGATAAGGAACTCTATGCCATTGTACAAGATTACAAATAATGGAAACACTACATTTTGGGGAAAGAGATGGTCATCCACACTGACCATAGACTATTGGAATTCATCCAGACATAGATCAAACTATGAAATGAGAGCCACCAAAAGTGGCCACATATCTATAACAATTCTATCTAATAATCAAATAAAAAATGTGAGCTCAAATACTGCCATAGATTGTTTGAGCTATCCACCAATTATTGCACTCACAATAGTTCTTGATTTGTGTGAACATGAGACTGCCACCTAGGGTGCTTTATAAGAAGCAGATCCTACCTTTGTTGATACATATCAGCTGCTTCAAGAAGGTAAACATGTCTCTAATTTCTATTTATAAGATAATATCCTTTACCACATGGGGTATGTTTGTGTTCCAGTTGTAGAGCAATAGAAGATGATATGGGAAACACATTTCAGTAGGACAGCTAGGCACTTTGGTATAGAGAAGACATTAGAGTTCTTCAAAAGCACTTCTACTAGCCCCATATGTGGAAGGATGTGGAAAGGTACCTCAAATCTTGTACCCCATGTGTGATAGCCAAGCTAGAAAATAAGAATCAAGGATTATACAGACCATGTCTAGAACCAACTAGGCCTTGGGAATCTATCTCAATGGATTTTCTCTCAGGTTTGTCCACTTCAAAACATGGCAAGGACTATATTCTTGTTGTAGCTGATCATTTTTCAAAAATGGCTATCATGATTACTTGTAAGAAAACTATGTCTACTGAGGAAACTGTTTAACTATATTTTAGTCATGTATGGCTCCATTTTGATCTCCCCAAGTCTATTGTTTTAGATAGAGATAGCAGGTTCCTGAGTATCTTCTAGTCCACTCTATGGAAAATGATGGATACCAAGCTGATGAAGTCCATGACCTTCCATCCACAAACTGATGGTCAGACATAAGTCATGAACCACCTGATTTTACACATATTTTGGATGTATCACTCTAAACATCCACATACATGGGATGAGGGGCTTCTTTTCATACAACATGGATATAATTAGGCCCTACACAGCTCCACTAAGCATAGACCATTCCAAGTATGCTACGAGTTCTAACCCATGGAACTAATTAATATAACCATTCCATTCTCCACCATGGAATACACACCTCATGGGAGATTTGAGGTAGGAAAAGCAACAAAGTTCATTAAACAAATCCAACACATCCAGCAGCAGGTTCATGGCATCTTGGAAAATATGAATTAGAAGTATAAGTAATGCCATGACAAACATAGGATTACACACCATTTTATTGTAGGTGATAAGGTTTTGTTGCAGATTCAAAAGGAATGACTCATAGGCCCACACAAAAAGATTTAGCCTCTATGATATGGTCCCTACACCATCATCAGACAAGTTGGAGAAAATGCTTGAGTTGAACCTGCCAGCCTACCTTGGTCTGCATCCAATATTTCAACATGGAGCTCCTCAAACCATATCATCCACCTCTGTTGAACACTTCAATCATAGTAGAATAACTAGACATTGATGAGCTTGATCCATAGAGTTTTTCTCCAGTAGAGGAAGATCAAATTGTGGAAACTTGGATGAAGACAACAAGAGGGTGCTCTATTCCACTTTACCGAGTGGTCAAAAGGGGCAAGCTTAGCCACCAAGGTGAGTGGCTCACAGAGAATGAAATCAAGACACAACTACCACACTTGATGATGAATCTTGATGAAATGTGGACCATTTCTTCTCAAGGAGGGAGGAATGATCTGGCAACACTTCAGGTGACACTTCAGATGACACTTCAGACAACACTTTAAATGACAATTCGGGTGACGGTTCTACCCCAATTGGTGGTAGAACTTTTGGGAGCTATAACTTTTGAACCATAGTTATGTTTGACTCCCCATTTGAACCATTGGAAAGATAAAAAATGAAGAGAAAGTGATGAGATATCATAAAACTATGATTGGTGGGTTTTGACCATTAAAAACTCAATGGAAGTGCTCATAGTTTTAATTTTAATAGTGTTGTCTAAAAATAATAATTTTTCAAATTTTGTGTTGTTGTAAATCATGGAAGTCAAACCACTTCATCTACCTCAATATTGATGACCTTACACATCCTCCTCTTACCTTCAAAGTATGTATAAAAATAGATGTATCCCAAGAAGGGGATCAGACATCTCTTTCTAGAGATAAGCGTATGTTTGTATTTGCAATCTTGTGAGTAATAAAACATCTTTTCTCAAAGAAAGCATTGTTATTGTGTTATTTTTGTGTTCTTGAAATATCTTTCAACCAAAACCCCTAATTTTTGGATCATATTTCTACTTAAAGAATGTTGAGTGTCTAGATGATTTTGGGAATCAAACACAAATTCAGGGCAAGAAAAGAGAATTGAGGCTTAGGCAAATTTTTGCTATGCAACTCAAGAGGGCTCAAAAAAAAAGGTGTCAAGTATTTATAGTTAAGATACATGAATTGAAGGAACCTAAAGATCCATCTCTTAAATATTATTCATTCCTTAGGAATTTTCATCATGTGTTTCTAGAAGAGTTGTCAGGATTACCTCCTAGATGTGAGTTTGATTTTTCTATCAACATTATACTTGGTTCAGAACCATAGTCTAAGGCACCATACAAGATGACAACCACTGATTTGGTTGAATTAAAGGCTCAACTCTAGGAACTATTGTCAAAGGATTTTTTTTGGCTAACTGTGTCACCATGGGGTGCACCAATTATATGTGTCAAGAATAAGGATGGAAATCTTTAACTTTGCATTGATTACAAAATGTCGAACAAGGCAACTATCAAAAATAGGTATTTGCTACTTCGTATAGATGATCTTTTCGATCAAACGAGGGGAGTTAAAATATTTTCTAATATTTATCTTAGATTAGGATACCATCATCTAAGAATTAGGGATGAGGATATTTTGAAGATAACTTTCAGAATTCGTTATGGGCATTATGAGTTCATCATGTTACCATTTTGGGTTGACTAATGCATCGGTAACATTCATGAATCTCATGAACAGTGTGTTTAGAGATTATTTAGATCACTTTGTTTTGATATTTATAGATGGCATTATTATATATTCTAAGAAAGAAGAGGATCACCTTCAACATCTAGAAATGGTTATGCAATGGTTGTGGAAGCATAAGTTTTATGTCAAGTTATCTAAATATATTTTTTCCAAGAAAGAGTGCAATATCTAGGACATATTATTTCTATAGATAGTATTTATATAAATTTTACTAAGATAAGATCCATTATAGAATGGTCGGTGCTAAAAAATGTGCACGAGGTAAGAAGTTTCATGGGATTAGCAGGCTATTACAGGAAGTTCATTCCAAAATTTTCCAAGATATCTAATCTAATTACTTATTTGCAAAAAAAAAAACCAAAGATTCATTTTGTCATAAAATTGTGAAGTAACTTTTCTAGAATTAAAATCAAGGCTTACTTCATCACCAATGTTAAGAGTACCTGACCCTAATGGTCAATTTTCAATGATCACATATGCATTAGGGGATGGACTAAGAGGAATCCTTATGTAGGATGGTACAGTGGTGGTTTATGAATCAAGGAAGTTGAAACCTTATGAGATGAACTAATGCCCCACATGACCTAGAGCTTAAATCAATTATGCATTCCTTGTAAGTCTGGTGACATTACCTATTGGGAAAGCCATTTGAGCTCAAGATAGATAACTTGGGGACTCAAGTATATTTTCACCCAACCAAATTTAAATGCTCATCAAAGATGTTGGCTTGAGTTCTTATCTAATTATTATTTTGATATCAACTATATCAAAGGTAAGAAAAATAGAGTAGTTGATGACCTAATTTGTAGAAGGTACATAATAATTATGGCTACTATTAAGAGTACTTTCAGGGATTGAAAAATCAAATTCTTACCAGGAGATGAATTCTAGGATCAGGGCATAAAAGCATTGTCATATAATTCTCAGAATCCTCGGTATAAAGGATTCAATTTTGAGAGTAATAGTCTTTTGCATTTCAATGGAAGGATGTATGTGCTAGATTGAGATAATCTACGAAGCATAGTGTTACAAAAACTACATAATACCCCATATTCAAGACACCTAAGAGTAAATAAGCTCATGGTAGAGCTTAGATCATTATATTTCTGGAAAGGAATCAAGAAATATGTAGCAAACTATGTGTCACATTGTCTAGAATATCAGTGAGTGAAAGCTGAGCATGTGCATCCAGCTAGATTTTTAATCTACATGATATATCAGAATGGAAGTGGCAGGTGATCATTATGGATTTTTTCCAATTTTTATCAATGTCATGAAATAGGCATGATATGATCTTGGTAGTTGTTGACAACTAACCAAGGTGGCTCTTTTTATACTAGGCAGTTTGACAGATAATGCACCTACTCTTACAAAGAGGTTCATAAAGGAAGTGTATAGGTTGCATGAATTTACAGAGAAGATCATTTTGTATCATGATTCAAAGATGAATTCTATGTTTTGGGTAACTTTGAATTTAGATTTGGATACGCAACTAAATTTTAGCACTGTATATCACCTAGAGACTGATGGTCATACTTAACAAGTTAATCAAGTGTTAGAGGACCTTATTCATATGTATTGCATGGATTATAAATATAAATGGAAAGATTATTTTACATTGGTTGAGTTTTATTACAATAATTCATACCAATTAATTTTGAAGATGACACCATTTGAGGCATTGTACGAAAGAAGGTGCAAGACACTAGTTAGTTAAGACAGGTTAGAGGACAAGGTAGTATTTGGACCTTAGATGCTTTTAGAAATGGAAGAACAAGTCATATTAATTAGGAAGAGATTGGCCAAGGATAATGATATATAAGATAGGTGATTTTTTATAGATGATAAATTATTCTTGTAGGTTAAGCTATAGAAGAGTTCAATTAAATTTGAGAAGTTAGCAAAACTATCACCAAGATATGTGGGACCCTTTGAAGTGTTAGAAGTGGTAAATCCTATAGAGTATAGGTTTGCATTTTCACCATCACTAATTATATTATATAATTTCTTCTATGTTTATTAACTTAAAAAGTATATAGATGATCTTATGTATGTGTTAGATTGGAATGCTTTGCAAGTTCTAGATCTTGGGGTGGTCGTGGTAGAACCAATTAGAGTAATTAACACTCGAAAACTTTGCTTATGTAATAGAGAGATGTCATAATTCAAGGTATAGTGAGACTAATACTCTAGGGATAGTGATACTTAGGAGGACCTAATGAGTTCTACAGGTGATTCTTGCACTTATTTTCTTGATTAGATACTATTATGTTATGATATTTTCTACTGAATAATATTTTTAATTCATAACTTATGTTTGAATAAGATTCATCTACAATGATGACTAGTTGTAGGAAGGAAGGATGTTACATCTTAATTCCTCATTAATCAAATTATTTGATTATCCATGGATATTTATAGTTGATGATTATGATTTGGTTATTTTTAACTAAGTTTTGAGATGTATGTTGCTATGGGATAATTAAATATTGCTTTGGTTGCATTGATACGAGATAGTTTTAGTGAATTTTTACATTATGATCATGTTGATTTATTATTTAAATCATATGTTATGATGAATTTGTATCATGTCATTATGGTCTAACTACATGTTTATTGTGAGTTTGATGTAGGAGAACTCAACCCTCAAAATGTAACGGAGGGAGAGCATCATCGGAGAGGGTGATATAGATGGAGATGTTGGAGGATGACAGAGAAACCAACTAAAACCCTACACACCACATTATTAGGACATGATTAGATGCCTAATTAAATAGTTAGCATAGTATATTTTATGTCATTTGCATTTAGATAGTATATTACGCATGATTAACTTAGTGTAGAAATGATATGGAGTTAATTTTATGTGTTTATGATTTTGGTATTTTCATTAAACTAATATGGATAATTAAGTCATTTATTATCAAGATAATTTGAGAAATATAAAAATAAAAAATAAATTAAATAAATTCAAAAGTAGAATAAGATGAAAAGAAGGAAGGATTAAATATATAAAAGATAAAAATCTTGACATAAAATAAAATAAAGGAGAAGAATAGTTTGTTTAAAAAAAAAAACATGTCATAGTTAGAAAGAAGGGAATAAAACAAGTAAGATGGTGCAATAACTTGGGAGAGAAGCTAGCTTTTAAAATAAAGAGCCATGCCCCTTTTTCAGATAAAGGGAAATAAAAAAAGGATATATTGACATGGAAAAATAGGCATAATAGGTAGAGAGAGAGAGAGAGAGAGAGAGAGAGAGAGAGTTGAAGAAGGAGAAGAAGAAGAAGAAAAGGATATCAAAAAAGAAAGAGCAAGTAGAGAATATTACCAGGTAGGGGATGCAATTTGATTTCATATAGTTATTGAAATGTTACAGTGATAGATAATATTACAATGAACTATTATATAGGTGATGCAGAGCATACACCAAGTTATCTCACTTAATCTTATTTCCCAATCCTCTTCCTTTGACAATGGTCTCTTGGTTCATTCTTCAAGAAATGATATTGAGTTTCACTAGTTCCCTTATACTTTTATAGGCTTTGATATTACTTACCAAGGTCTCTTTAACACTCTCCTCTCAATCACCAACTCTTCCATAACTTCCAAGACTAAAGACTTTCCTTTACTCAACTCTGCACACACTTCACATTAGTCCTTATGGCCCTTTCAGAATCATTAATGTATAGTACAGTCAAAGTACCATCAATTAAATAATTCAAAATCTTAATTCCTATTTTCCCTATTTGATTACACTTGTATATAAATTTTGAAGGCCCAACTATTCTCCTAAGTCCACTTTCTAGTTATTAGGCCTTTTCAATTAGCCCTTTCTAGGCCTAATTCCACTTTAGTCCTTTAAAGCATATACTAAAAGATTCATAAAAACATGAAACCCTATAAATCAATTATATCAAATAAATATTGTTAATACTACAAAATTTTGTGTAATTTTATTAGTTATAATTTGAGATATGGACTAAACCCTAGTTTAGGGTTTCTAAGAACCCGTCTCAGCCTGAGGGCAATTAAAATTTGTTTGTGAGAATTATAAGAGTTTTCAAAGATATGTAAATTTCTTGTAATGTCTATCTAGACCTTGTTTAAAAAATTTAGTCAATGTATTCATATTTCCAATCCATTTCATAGGTTTTCCTTCTCAAACTTACTGGACTGTGATAGAAAATATCACTCCACATGTATGTGATAAAGTTTATAATCTCCTACCACATTATTTATTAAAAAAAAGAGTCTATCAACATTAAATGGAGTCACATAAACTTACCAAAATGTTCCATAGCTTTACAACATATTACTTTGATCATATCCTTTCAAAAATTCTAATACACAATCTAATTTGATAATGTTTACTATAAGAAATAAGGGTTTTTGGGCATATATGTCAAATAAAATATGAGCTCCATGCAAATTCTTGAAACCTTAAATCACATCTAACAAAAAAATCCTTCAGGAAAACTCTTAAACCAATTCTCAATTCCTTTTGTGTAATGATCTTATAACACTCAGTATACAGGTGATTCAAACTAATTAGTTCAGGTTTTGTAACTATATTTCTTTAATCAGAGTTCTCCTTTTCATATATCTGAGATAAAATGTTCACTATGAAAACCTTATACTTACCTTCAAACACATTGGAACACAATTATTATAGTCTTTCATAATCCACAAGACACTTACAGTTACTAATATCAATCTTTATCAACCTAATAGGGGCTTGTGTGAGAAACCTACAAACAAAGGTTCTTCCTTTCTTCCCTTCAAAGTCTATTTTCAAAAAATAATGCATGAGCCTTAAATAACACTTTAAAACAACTATCAATCTCAATTATTTCATTAAAAAATCACATAAAGTCAACAACAACATCAAATGACCACAAAACAAGGTTTGCATTCATTTCTTCAACAGGGGTTACAAAACATTTCCCAATTTTCTTCATACAAACTTGATAACATTTCTCCATTCATATAATTCAAATAGAATAATCTCTACTACCTAAAAAATGACTCCAAGATCCATATAAAGGATACATAATTGTTTCTTAACCACTTTTCCCACGTAGAAGTTTCTTGGTTACATTTCTATTTTCGTGATTTTTTGCACAACATAAGGTGTCTTGAATCATGAAAATATAACCATGACATTTTATGAACATTCTATAATGCCTAAACACCTAGACAAGTTTTTTACATCTTTCCACCTTGATAAATGCATAGAAAATCCTTAGAAGAGGCGAATCAAGATTCAAATTTTCAAATATTACTTTTGGCGGGAAACCAATAATTCAAATTTTATGCACCTTTGGGCACTCTAAACTTCAAAAATGGAATTCTTATGACCTCTAACACCTATGAGACAAGGATTAGACTATCTAAATACAAAATTAAAATAATTTTTGGGTCCTTATAGGATGCCCCTGCATCAATTGGAAAGGACTGTGTATACATGTGTGTAAAATATTATGTATATCATTCTATCATAATAAATACTATGTAAATACTCTGTATATATTTACCAGTCTATAATAATAACTAGGTAAAAATAAAGGCATCAACTTTCACATTACTATAGTGACCTAAAAAAAAGATAAATACCTATATATGATATGTTTTATACACCTGTATTGAATTAAATAATAAATATATGAATGAATATATCTGATGGGTTAAAATAAATGTATAATATATATATTTATTTTAACCCATCAGATATATTCATTCATATATTTATTATTTAATTATATATATATATATATATATATATATATTTATATATATGTATATATATGAAATTGCATATGTAAAAGTGGTGACTACTATTGGTCAGTTGATATAAAGTGAGTGGTATATCTTACCCAGATCAGTATTAAGTTCAATTACTTACTCTAACATATTATACACCAGTCATCGTTGGTTTTGAATGACATCTAGTCTAAACCAAGTGATATATGAAATTGCATATGTAAAAGTGGTGACTACTATTGGTCAGTTGATATAAAGTGAGTGGTATATCTTACCCAGATCAGTATTAAGTTCAATTACTTACTCTAACATATTATACACCAGTCATCATTGGTTTTGAATGACATCTAGTTTAAACCAAGTGATATATATATATATATATATATATATATATATATATATATATATATATATATATATATATATATATATATATATATATATATATATATATATATATATATCACTTGGTTTAGACTAGATGTCATTCAAAACCAATGATGACTGGTGTATAATATGTTAGAGTAAGTAATTGAACTTAATACTGATCTGGGTAAGATATACCACTCACTTTATATCAACTGACCAATAGTAGTCACCACTTTTACATATGCAATTTCATATACCTATACCTATAAATTACTGAGTTAAATAGTGTTGCATCTATTTTAGTTTTTATATAATTATATTGCATTGTAATTAAATTTTGGTAAACCTCTGTACCCTATGTGTAACTGGGTTTTATAGTGCAAAACTTATATTTAACCTCAAACTAAGTATAAGTTGGGATTCATGGAATAACTAAGGATGTTTGGGACCTATTACATATTTAATAATCTTCTTATCATCAACTGAAATAAATATTGGTGTTAGGTGTCCTCAACTGATCCATGAGATATATGTGTTAAGTATATTAGAGTCTGTAATTTTATACTAACTATCATGTCAAAATAGTATGATATATATTTTTTTATATTCAATTACTAATACCATAAAATATGAGTAACAAATTGTATGTGAATTAGATCCATCTAGAATGACTCTGCATAACCTAGAGCATAAGTAATATGTCGTGCAGTTAAGCATAGTGAGCATAGTTTTGGAAAGTAAGATGCTTTTTAGCTAGGTTAAGTTGCTAAGGATGGATGGATAATTTTATAGGTATCACATTTTTTCTAAAAATTTATGGGATATAACAAATCTGAGTACTTTATCACATAACTAGAAAATCTCTATGTACATGTCATTATATTCATCTGATACCCGTATTTGAGTACATGTTGATGGAATTTCAGTTAACAGTTGTGACATTATAAAATATATTTTACATAACTATATTCCTGATTTGTTAAGAGCTGAGGCATTATTAAATATCCATAATACTATATATATATATATATATATATATATATATATATATATATATATATATATTTCTCTGATGATAGAACCTCGTATAATTATAAATATTATAGCATTATATTATAATAGATATGTACAAGGCGTATGGAGAAAATTATTAATCTTATTGGATTAACTATCTAATATGATGATATTAAAGGGAGAAATATACAAATAGATAGTAGTCTAAAAGTAAATGTCGTTATTCATGTGAGGTATTCATGATGTATATTATGATTCATTTAGATTGCTAATGAAATCATGTGTATATTTGCATTTGTATGGAACTTTCTGTATTAATATAAACAAGAAAAAATACCTATGCATTGGTGTTCTTAGGTGTGAATCTATTAATCTAGTGATTATTACAACTAAGCCTAGACTTTAGAAGAATAGGACACCAGGGACAAATTGTGAACACAGTCCCTAAAATATAATAAAAGACATAAAAGTGGAAAGAAGATGAGAAGTAGACCTTCATGGTAGATGTCTTTTGATATTGTGACTAGTTTTTTATATTTGAGTAACTGTGAACTATGATATTATGGGTGTCATAGAATGTATTTAATGGAAATTACTTATAATAATTAGGGAATTTCAATTTAGACATATGTTATACCCAAATGGTATAAGTTGTGGTTGTTATTCTTGAGTTGTGGAGATTCATTAATATGTATGACAGACTAAATGTATGCATTTATGATTATTTCTATTCTTAGCATGTATATGATTGTTAATAGGAAATAGTTTATATGAATCTGTGGTTATATTTATGATAACCCAATCTTGCATTGTTGATTCTGTGTAAGTAGTGAGATGGACTTCACTAGCTTACTAGCATCACAATGCTAGATGAAGGTAATCTAATCAAGTGGTGTGTTGAAATTGACTAATCTCATAGATCAATAAGTATTGAAAACTTTGGCCAAAGTAATGTTAGTTAGATACTGTCATTTCATATGTATGGTTTACATGTTTATGTGATATCATGTTAGAAAAGATTTATTTATGGTACACTACATAGTTTTAAAAATTATACAACACACATGTATTAGTTTGTCTCTCTAGATTCCCACACCGTTGTTATCTACTCATATGTGAAGGGAGGGCCATTCCCTGACGGGAGATTGTGTGGGGGATCATTGGTCCATGGTTGGTGTGGAAAAGTGTTTGAATAATGTTCTCCCTCCCCACAACAGTACTTACTTAGAAATGACACTTGAGATTACTATGGATACTAAAGTTTTGGGAAACTCATGCTCTGTGGAACCATGTATCTTGTATTTTTATATTGTATAATGTTTATTATTGAAAATAATATTTTGATGAGCTATAATTATTTATCTATAATAAATTGACAACAATGGTTGTAGGCATGTATCAACTGTGGTTGATTAATTGTAACTACTTTCTATATTTGTATTATGATGTGTCTCTTATGATAACAGTGATTAGTGATGTATGATGAAGTATGCTTCATTTATAGATATCACACTTTAAGTATGTTATATGTTCAATGTTTAGATACTCGTGGTGTGATCTATTTGAAGTATGTTGTTTAAAAAAAATCAAGTAAATCTAGATAGATCCCAATGGGGATGTTACATTATATGCTATTATAATGGTGTAATCTTAGCTTTACATATGTAGTATTAAAAGGTTTTTTGAGAATTTTCTTATGATATATTAAAATTATATAATTATAGGTTTTCATGTATATTTTTACATCTATAGTATTATAAGGTAGGTAAAATTTTTTTATATTTATCCCCACAAAATTTACTTTCTATGTATGTATTTGGAGGGCATGAAATTTATATATTTTAAAATTAATTATATTATTAAATAATTAGGGTTTTTAGAGAAATTTTTAAATCCAATAAAATAATGATATGTATGGTAAAATAATTATATGTATAGCATAATTATGTATGTTATTATAATGGTGTAATCTTATTTTTAAAATTATAAAGTTTTTTGAGAAATTTTTTTATGATATTTTAAAATTAAATAATTATAGTGTTTCCATGTATATTTTTATATCCATAGTATTATAAGGTAGGTAAAAAAAATTATATTTATCCCCACAATTTACTTTCTCTCTGTGTAAGCGCATGAAGTTTATATATTTTTAAAAAAATCATATTATTATGTAATTAGTGTTTTTAGAGAAATTTTTATTATAATTATAAAGTTTCCATATATATTTTTACATTTATAGTATTATAAAAAAATTGAAATTTTTTTATAAATCATATATCTAATAAAATACACTGATAAATATCATTCTCAAGACACCTAGTATATATTTTAACTCCCTCGAGAATGATATCTATTGATATATTTTACATATATTTATCTAAGATTTATGTGCTAATTTTATAATACAAATAAATTGACTATGTTGAGACTCAAGTGGCTAAAAAGCTCACAAATGTATACTTGCATTGGAAAAAGTACATCACTAAATTATTTGGTTTAAATAAAATTTTAATTTTTCAAAATTATTTAATTGGAGAATAATGTATTAATCTGTGTCATTTTTAAAATAGCAAGGTACTAAAGGATATTTATTGTATAAATTATGTCTAGCAATTAAAATTGTGCCTCTTCCAACCCTTTCAAGGGGTTTGAAATCATTTTAAAAGTGTGATTAAAAAACATATCCTTCAAAAAATTAAAAATTCAAATTTTAAATGGCATAATTGAAATATAAATATATATAATAAATGTTTTAAAAAAGAGTTATTTTATTAAATACTTGTCAAATAGTAGTGACCAATGGCAAGTATTCATATTAGTAAACCAAAAAAATTGTATCATATGTCCTAACCAAAAAAACAACGACGTAGGTAAAATAAATTACTTAGGTTTATGATTGAGTATCATTTAGTTATTAAAATAGGTGATTAATGGTGTAGTGTCACATGATGAGGGGAGTTGGGGGCATTTATGTTGTTAACTTACCTCTTTGTTGTCACTAGAGAACCTTCATATTTAATATTAAATAATAATCATTATTTTCATTCATGATTTAGATTTGAAATCATGTTTTAAAAATAAGTCATATAATGATATATCAATTTAATGAGATATCATTCTTGATATGCACTGAAAAACCTACTCGATACACTTTGTTTTTCCTTTCTTATTCTAGAAAGCATTTAAAATGTTTCATTATAGTTTATATTTTTTTACAATGGTGAATATTGCATCTACTTCATTTAAGGTGCAAGATATATCCTTTGTTACCAAAATATGTTTATAATTATTTAGATGCATTTGTGTAGTTTTATAATATGTTATAATTTTTTTAGTTTTTTTTTTTTTTAATTATTTTATTTTGAATTTTTTTTTAATTTCAATTTTTTGTTGTATTCTTTCATAATGATAGGCCCTGTTTTTTATGAATCCAAAGTTTGATAGAAATGATTTTGTAATTTTATGGACAAAATTCTATATAAATTTATTTTCATTTATTCAAAATTTTGAATGAAATTTTTTTATTTTCATTTAGTAAATTTATAGCTAAAGTTTTTTCCATTGAATTGTTTTGTGAATATTTTAATTAAAAATATATCATTTTCATTTAGTATTTATATTTATCAAGATTTTACATTGATATGTAAATATTTTGAATAGAAATATATATATATTTTTTTAATTATTTTATAATTGATATTTTACTTAAATTTTCTATAAAATTAATGGGTAAATATTTTGAAAAAAAAAATATACATTTTAGATATTTTTATTTATAGAACCTAAGGTTTATGAATATGTGTGA
Source organism: Torreya grandis (assembly GCA_037957365.1). Classification (NCBI taxonomy): domain Eukaryota; kingdom Viridiplantae; phylum Streptophyta; class Pinopsida; order Cupressales; family Taxaceae; genus Torreya; species Torreya grandis. Next base: position 1,418,590 of record JARHVA010003018.1, on the reverse strand, counting down.
TTTCTTATAATATTTAATTATTTGAATAGTTTAGCAATTATACACCATTCTTCATTATTTTCATTCAATAGAAGAATTGTAAGATTTTTTGGTAGTTTTTTAGATGGATCAGTTGATATTTTGAAATATACTCACATATAAAATATATTTTTTTTAAATTATGATTCTTTTATTAGTTTGAAGATAATTAGAAGCCTTGCTTTTCTTTTATAATTTTTATTTTTTTATAAACTTTTAGAGTATGTTGGTGGTTTTTAAGTTTATTTGTTGGTTTTTGTGTATTAGTGACTAGAATATTTAGATAATATACTTGAAATAAAGATGTGTTTTTTATAATCTTTATAAAAGCATTTTATGATAAAAAATTTTAACTTTTCTCTTTTTATAGTCTTTACAAAGATATCTAATAAATTTTAAGAATCTAAAAATTCTAAAATTATATTCAAAAAATTTAGGTCATGTTCAAAAAAATTGAAGACATTTTATCAAATAAATAAATTTTTTTGCAACTCTCAAATTCACACCTATAATTAAAAGATTTTGATACCTATTCAAAAGCTTCATATCAAATGAAGAAATAAATTTTAGAGAAGATGCACCATTTAATCAATCTACTTTTTCAAACCACTAAAAAAAATTTAAGCAACAATAATTTAATATATTTTTAAATGTTTTAAAATAATTATATGAAAATGTTATGAATTTTAAAACTCAACAAAATATTTCATTACATTAGAATACTCCTTTAACATACCAACATAAAAATACAAAAATGTTTAGAACATAAATAAAACTAGAGGGTAACTTACATTGACCTCTTATAACTTGAAAGCTGAACTAAGAAAATTTTATTCGCTAATACAAGATTGAATTTCTCTCCGAATATTCATGCATCACCGCCAAGGAAGAGGCCTAAATATTTTTTGGGCTGGCTTAAATATTTTATGGATTGATTTTACCAAATTTCAAGCTCAATAAAAAACACATGGCGTGATAACATATTCTCCACAAAAAAATATCACATATTGCATATTTATTTAGACTAAATGTGTACTTATATTACTTCTGAAATGAAATTTAAATATTTATAAACTTTTCATGATGGAAGGGCTGTATGAATTAACGGCCTTCACATTGAAACTAAGACCAACCCTACAAATTTGATCACTGCTTACGACTTAGGTCCATGGCTCGTCGTTCCTGCACATTAATATCATTATTTTAGCGATCGAACATAGCTCATTTTCCATCAATTATTGTATAGTTTAGGCTTAACAGTTCATCACGTGGCAAGATTGAAATTTCAAAAGATTGTGTTACATTATTTGAAACAATGATTCGACATTACTGGCTAAAATTTCAATAGTTTGCTGTTTTTAATGGCTGAAACTTGGTACGTACAGCAGTGGAGAAGAGATGATTAAATCTAAACCAAATTAATGTGCGGGTTTCGCCCTGCGCCGGAAGCAGTGAGCAGATTGAGAAGCGAAGTGGCTTTCCTCTTTTCTCGGGGTGAACCCATCGACGCCAACGATTGCAGGGTCGGAATAATGCTCTCCGCCACTCTTGTCACCATCTCCTCTCCACCGCTTTTACACATGTTTGTCAACAATGCAATGGCATTCGCTTTTTCTTTCTCAGATCCCACTTTCAGCAAATCAAACAACGACGGAATGAGCGCTGTGTCATTGCCCACAATCTCCTGCAATCCTTCCGCAAACCCGGCCAGAGCGGAAAGCAGGGCGAGAGCGTCAGCTGTTACGCTCGCACTCCTCTCCCTTCTGAGAACCAGATCCACCAGCACGCCAACTGCACCGGCCCTCAAAATGGCGACCTTGTTGCCGTCGTAGACCGACAGGTTGAAGAGAGCGGTGGCGGCGTCCTTTTGACCTCTACAATTGCCTTGTCGAAGGAGACTGACCAGCGCTGGAATGGCCGCAGCCTTGTTGCCAATGGCGATCTTGTAATCGTCCACCAAAGACAGACTGAAAAGTGCGGCAGCGGCGTTCTCCCGAGCAACCATATTGCCGCCCTCTTCTACCAATCTAACAATGGCATCCACGGCGCCGGAGGCACCCATTATGAGAGCCTTGTTGTTGTCGTTAATTGACAGGTTCAGAAGCGCCGTCACGGCGTTTTCTTGAGCCTTGGAATCTGAATAAGGCGATAAGAGAGGGACCAGGAAAGGGATGGCCCCGGCCTCCGCTACGCACTTGCGATTGTCCTTCCCACGCTTGGCCAGGAGGCGGAGCTCGTAAGCCGCCTGCGCCTGTACATCGCGAGACCCCGTCGCGAGTTTCCCTACCAAGAAGGCGGCGGTCGTTTTGACGGCGTCCTTTCCGGCAACGGCGTTGGCAAGGTGAAAGGGCACGTTGTGACGGTCGCACCACTGGCTTACCAGACTCCGGAGCGCGTAGTTGGGGATGAGAACCGGGTGCCGCGGGAGCTTCTGGCCGGTGAGCGGGCACGTAGAGTGCCCCGAGTCCAGCCATTCGGAGATGGCGGCACGGTCGTATGTGTGTCCCGAGTCCACAATCACGGGATCCCTCATCAGATCCAGCGAGATCGGGCACTTCAACTCGTCCGGGATTGACGAATAGTACTTGTCTGACCCTGACCCTGACCCTGACGCTGACGCCGCCGCATCGCGGAACGTCGGAGAACACAGCACCAGTTCACAGTCTTCTTCCTCCTCTTCTTCTGCCTCGAATAAGACGGATTTGGAATAGACCACAAGGCCGATCAAGCTCCGTAATCTGTCCATAGCATAAACTGCGGCAGCTGTGCTGGCCTGTAGTGCGATTTCGTCGTGCAGTTTTCTTATCTCGCCTCTGCATTTGGAGAGGCTATCTAGACCCAGTTTTTCAAACAGTACCCTTAGCCTCTCCAGATTCATGTCCTTAGCCTCCAACCTTGTCACAGCCTCCTCCAACTCACGTCGCAGGTTCGATTCCTCATCATCCCAGTCAGGGGTACTGTTGGTGGCACGTATCTTGACCAGGTCGACGTGCTCCCGGAGCTCCTGCGAGACGGCCAACAGCCCTAGCGGCAGCATCTCCAGCGCCTTTCCCATGTCTCGCGTGATCTCCTGCAAACGCCGGGAAACGGAGCCGGTTTCCATGAGGTCCCATGTACAGCTGGTGATCGTGTCCTCTAATATGAGCTTGGTCTTGTGTATCGCCATCAGGAGCTCTCTCAAACTCACCGTGGCAGAAGGAGGGACGATTACATCCTTATCATTAATTAGCTCTTGGAAGAGCAGAGATAAGATTTTTATTCTCCGAGTGATGCAAACGACATGCTGAGCATGATAGCAGGGCAATTGTTTTGGTTTCTGATCTAAGGACAATAACTCCCCGGAGGCGAGGAGCAGGGATCGAAGCAGAGACGTGGCTGGCTGATTGGTGACACAGGGGCTTGGGAATTTGATTTCCCCTAACCTGTCGAGAAGAGGGAGCAGGGGCCGGGGCTTGGGCTTCAACGATCGATACTCTGTATCCATTGCACCTGAACCTGCACCCGGCATTTGTTAATACCAATAATTGTTCCCTACTCTAAAGTGTGCGTGTATATATATATATGTACATGTCCGCTCCGTGAAATTGACTAGGTGGTAGGACCATCAACTGCTTTATGGATGCAGCGGTGAATGCTTGTCACATCCATATCAACTCCCTCGCTCAGAGGCGCAAATAAGACATGGTCAGGTCGTTGCACGAAATTTGAACAAACTAGTGCGGAGACTATGTCAATTTATATTGATACTCTTTTCTTTTTTTTGGTGGCATGACGGAAGAAAAAAAGTTTAAATAGACAAAAAAAATTAAGTGTAGAATGAAGATGTTTATTATTTAATTGAAAAGTGGGTCACATCAATTTCAATTTCAGATGAATAGGTGGAAAATCTCATAAGAAAAATAGGATGAGAGAATATATCATATGTGCACATCAAGTATGATTGAAACGAAATAGTGTTATCTCATGGAGTGCTCTCAAGATGACGACATCATTAACTCTCTGTAGGGATTATCTATATTCATTATATTTGAAGTTGAGAACATGGATAAAAAAGAACAAAAATTGATCAAGAAGAGAGTGAACCTTAAAGGCAAAACAACAATATTGTTGTGAACTAGGGGTCAACAACTCAAATAGGCTTCTTCACTCCTTTGATTGTACTTTTTAGTTTAGGGTCCCATAGACTATTTTTGGTTTTATTGACGTTATTAAAATCTATATCTATCTATCTATTTTTTTTTCTTTTGTTTTTTAGGGGAGAGGTAAGTAAATAACTTGTTAATCATTTCAAACACTAAAATTTGGTATTAAGTATGAGACAATGACAAGCTTGACATATATTTATCAAGTATGATTTGTGCACACAAATATAGCCACAAATCGTCATCTCACCATATCCTAGTATTTTCTATGGGTCCGACCCTTCTACTATGTTGCTATAGACTTACAAAAACCTCATTGTCTGTTTCAAACCTACATACTATCTTACATAGACATGCTCGGATGCTTAGTTTAATCATCATGTGCACGAGTTGAACTATCATCAAATAGGATCAATATCATTATTTAATACTAACCTAACCTTGATGGTACTGACCCTCTCTTAGAAACAATCACTTTTAAAATCTAAGACATTCTTATGGGTCGACGCTTATGTTTCGAATAGTGTAGCGTAAAAAATTACCCAATTAGACTCATATATATATATATATATATATATATATATATATATATATATATATATATATATAAAGGTCTCACTTTATAAGGGACTTGATACTTATTTGATACACATCTATACACTTTTCTACATTCAGCAAAACTATCATATTCCTACCAAATTTAAAACCAATCACTAAGAGTAGTCACAAGCTAAGTCTAAAACATACCAAATCCAAGTCAAAGTAAACATTGTCAATTATCAAAACTAAATCATTAATTACATTCATATTATAGCAAAAGAACGATATTACACTCATTTTATCAAGTCCCTTATAAAATGAGACCTTTATATATATATATATATATATATATATATATATATATATATATATATATATATATATATATAAAGGTCTCATTTTATAAGGGACTTGATACTTATTTGATACACATCTATACACTTCTCTACATTCAACAAAACTATCATATTCTTACCAAATTTAAAACCAATCACTAGGAGCAGTCACAAGCTAAGTCTAAAACATACCAAAGTCAAGTCAAAGTAAACACTATCAATTATCAAAACTAAATCATTAATTACATTCATATTATAGCAAAGGAATGGTATTACACAATTATACTCGGTGGGAGAACTATGTGCGGTTTGATTTCTCTTCTTAGAGTACCAAATATGTAGACAACAATCAATCATCAACAAGGGTGATTAGGTTTAACTCAACACATTAGACTTTCTTAATTTTTACAGGTTTCTAGCCCTCACAAATACACGCAAGGTTTCAAGGTGAAGGAAGTTGATTTCTAGGATTGCATGTATCATCAATATTTTGCATCACACAAACAAAGTTTTTAGAGATGAGAAGGTGACCAAATGATCACAAATATTTTTTCTGCATTGATCACTACTGACCAATACATGTCAATATCGACAGTCAATACTGACTTTACCTGATGAAACTAACCCTACGTAAATAGAAACACAGTTCCAAAGCCTGACAAATCATAAGCCTCTTTCAATCTATTTTCCACTATCATAACTTAATCACAATAAGACAATCAAAAAAGTTAAGTACTTATCCCTTTTTGTATTTGTTATATTTAGTGTATGCCACTTATCAAATCATTGCAATTTATTTTAAGCTTTTACATTTAGATTCTTGCTTAAATGTCACATTTAGTAATCTGAAATCACTAACAAGTTTCTTTCTTAATTAGATTAAGTAGTTCATCTTACTCTACCAAAGTGTTTTACCTTAATTTAGTAATCTAAATTCACTGACAAATTTGTATCTTAATCAGATTACGTAATTCATCTTAATCTAAATTTAGATAAAACATATTGGTGAACCCTTATATTGCTTGAATCGTGTCAAACGCTAAGTCTTATTTAAGATTTTGTCCTTCTAAGGTTTTATATTCCAGCCTTAAGGTTTTATTTTCAACCAAATTTCTAATTGTTCATAATATACATATTACCCATGGCTAAAATAAATGAACGTTGTCTTTATTGGTTGATGCAAGTCATGAAGGTAACATTTTCATAGTGTTCCACTTGGCTATGTTACATTTTGATAAATCATATAATCAAATGAATCAAATATAAGAACACTAATAAGGCTAAAATTAACAACGAATGATCCCAAGCCTTCTTCAAATCATATTTTTGTAATATCCAATTCGAGTTGCCTTTTTTTTATCACTATATGCCAAAGGGCATGCATGACTCCTTTTGTTCCTCCTTCCCCTAGACCTTGAGGTTGTACTAGCTACGAACCCACTCCCATTATTCACCCATGAATTATTTTGAATTTTGTGATCCATGTTTTCAACACAAGAAAGGTGGGGTGTCCCATCATGCACGACAAAATGAGGATAGTCAACATTTTCCTCCTTAACCCCCTCCACCTCCCATAAAACAAGCTAATCAATCCAAAAGGTATGACATCATATACCAACTAAAGGACACCCATGCTAAAATTTTCATCTTGGATTTACTCAAAATATTAACAGTTTACAAAGACATCTTATATGAGGCATTAAAAGAAACAACTCTCTGTATTAATACACAACCAAGATCTTTTGCATTTATCATGAATACATTCAAGGATATAGAAAAACTCATTGGTTTTGACAAGGAAGAAGTACCTCTTATGAACATTATAGATAAAAACCTTTCACTATTCATTCAAGTTGAAGTTCAAATTAAAGGTATCAAACGCATATTGATTGATGATGGATCAAGAATGAATATTTGCAGCACTACTATATTACAACAATTAGAAATAAGTATGGATGTTATTCAGAATTCAAAGCAAACCATCAAGGGATTCAATAGTACCCCACATCAAATCTTTGGGACAATATCATTAGATACAATATTTAGACTCAAGATGGTTTCGACGTTATTTCAAATCATGTATATTTCTTTACACTACAATCTAGTTTTTGGGATGACTTTGGATACATGTCATGGAATCATTACCATCCACATTGCATTAATGTATTAAGTTCATACATGATGGTTATTCATATTCATTTCTCACAGATGAAAAACCTTTAGATATTTAAAAATGACATAAGCTACTAATCACAATTAAGCACATTTTGGGGATTATTCTATAATATCACTTGCTCAACCCATCCCATAAGATCATAGATATACATGAGGTGGGTGAATTAAGGAACATGACAAAATACCAACTATGAGCATTTGTAGATGATATTTATGAATTATATAGCACCTCAATCTTGTACACGTGACAAACTTAGACCTTAGTTTTTCCTCTCAGTTATGGACCTTTCTCCACTTTCAGAAGTCTCGCATCTACTCTATCTTGTGCCCCTTGGCCTATCTCTTGGTCCTACTAGTTTTATGTTGATGACCCAGACCTTTTATCTCACCAAGAATGCTTAAAAATGCTTATCTTATGCACCTACAAGTTATGACCATATACCTATTTTTTAACTACTAGAACACAAGTGTTAGTCCCAGACCCCTGTATCGACTCTAATGTCCTACCCTAACATAGGTGTCTAGTGCCCTAGAGTCATCTAATTTTCAAATAAAGTGTATCTTAATGGTCAGTCTAAGTGATTTAATGAGCTATATTTCTTGATAGGAGTTGTATATAATCACAATCACTTCCCATTCATTCCTCCCCTAGAAATCATATCAAAGAGCATTCAATTGAGTAAAGATTTTTTATTTATTATTATTTTCATATCAATCATAAGGATTGCACATCTATAGGTATGAAGTATTGAAGGAGCAGTCCAAGACCCTGATTTGCCAAGTTACAAGCTAGGCCACTATTATACTTGATTTTCACATATTGGACCCTTGTGCACACATAAGCCAACATATTAGGGGAGAACTACATCAGTTTGAGGCCCTGTTTAGAGTAGTAGCTATATAGATAGAACCCATTGGCAAAGGGGTCTCTAGGATTAACTTGACACCATGAGTCCACTAACCCATTTTTTCAAAGGTCACTATAAAATTGAAAAACTAGGGTTTTGTCATTTCATGAGGAGCGATAGTCCATGACCCAGATCTGAATGCAGTAAAATGAAAGTGAAGACAAACCTATAAGCATCTAGGTAGTTGCATCATTTTTCTAAGTATTCGATATAGGACACATGTGTCTAGTTCAGACAGTATCATCGACACTAACATCCAAGGCTAACATTAGTGTTACAACTCTAGAGAAACTCAATCTAGAATTTGATTGATTGTTTTAGAATCCTCTTCTAGTCTGCTTCTTGACTTGTTCCAAATCTAGAACTATATTAGCATCAAAACTAGCAAAGTATATTATTTTTATTATCATTGTAATATCTAACATAGTTGTACTTTATATTTTTAGCCTATCTCAATTTAATAAATTTAGTATATATTATATTTTAATTTAGCATCTAATTAGCTTGTTGCAAATTTGATTATCACCCTTATACATTATCATTTCTATATTCTTAACTCTATCTACCCAAGTAGAATCCATATCTAATATAAAGTTAAATAACATTAAATAAGATAAATATCTTATTAAATAAAAAAATTCTAAGTCAAAATTTTTTTACAATTTAAAATTTAAATTGATAATGAATCAATTAACACTTGTAATAACTTAATAATGCTAAATTATTTGTTACATCAATTAATTTTTAATTAAATTAATTTTAATTTAATTTATATATGAGACTTAATTGCTTTGAAATAAATTATTTAAAAGATAGAAATAAAATAAATAAATTTAAATTTAATTATTGTTTTATACAATTAATATTATTATTTTTGGTTAATGTGATATCCGTTATAAACTTGGTGACAAATTATTAAATAGTTACATATAGACGTTTGGATGGATGGTATGTATATATATATATAGAGAGAGAGAGAGAGGCGTTTATATATATTAATATAAAATAAGATATGGTATAACATTAATTATATAAAAATCGGTGAAAAAATTATATCCTACAAGCAAAGTTATATTGAAGGAGAAAGTCATAAAAAGTGGTCACAAAATAACCACACTAAAAAAGTTACATCATATCAATTACTAGCATAATAGAAAAATCAAAGTACAAATAATATTAACAAAAACATTTAACTAACAACAACAAATATAAATAATAAAAGAGAAAAAAATGACAAATTTAAAAATTTATCACCCCATCTTCCCATGATTAAAAAATATGAATATATTTTTTCACAATGAAAACATGTAAATTTTTATGTATAAAATAGTAATATGACCAATTTTTGTTTTTTAGAAAGGTATTTTTTATATAAGAGTATCCATGCAAATGAAAAGAAAAGACACAAAATTTCTAAAATTGATGTAACGGATCACCAAATGTTGAGTCATAAATAATTTAAAAATAGATATTAATTAAAGAGTGCTCGGAGGTTACGACTGTTGCCTAAAATAAGAACTACAAAACCTTCTAATGAGACTAGGTCTATGGTACTAATATATAGTATGCGGTGTATTATATAATAGCTATGAAGGTGATCGATCATTGTTTTAATATCAATCACATTTTAAACTTGATTTCTAAACTATAGAATCATAATGGGAATTAGGAGTGGGTCAAATTGGAGTTAATTTAAAATGAGACGTGATCCTTGGGAACGTAGTGTACGTGTAGAGTAGTACAACTCATAAAGACGTAAAATGATAAATTTCTCCATCACCCATTGTATTGTATTTTTAATTGTGAATGAGAGGAACAATTCAAAAAAACATCTCATTGCTGGCTTGGCTTCTTGTTTCATTAGACTCGAGAATAAAATTGATACTGATTGTTTCAACAACCTCTCTACTTCCATTTATTTATAGAAGTAGAAGTTGTCAATACATAAGTAAAATATTTGTTCCTAAACTACTATTTCTAGTAGAAGTTGTCAATACATAAGTAAAATATTTGTTCCTAAACTACTATTTCTAGTAGAAGTTGTCAATACATAAGTAAAATATTTGTTCCTAAACTACTATTTTTAGTAGAAGTTGTCAATATATAAGTAAAACATTTGTTCCTAAACTACTATTTCTAGTATGCGTGTTGCATATAGTTATGGACCCTTTTGATCAATATCTGAAAATAGAATGTTGATATTTAATTAAATATATTTTTGTAATTATAATTTTTGGAGTTTTTATATAATTGAGATTAAAATTTGGGATCGATTAGTCTTAATTTTATACTTAGTTAAATTAATATAATAATTTGTTTAATTAATAGTATAATTGAGGCTTATCAAATCTCATGACTTTAATTTCAATTAATTGGTATGAATTAAGTCTTGTTTATCTTCAATTACATATTCGATTAAATTAATCGAGTAAGTTGTTCAACCAAGTATTTGATTGGGGGTAACCAAACCCCATGAACATGATTACAATCAATTAACATGGATTGAGGCTCGATTACCTCCAATCACATTCTTAAATGATCTAATCACTTGATTAGTTTAATTAGATATACAACTAGGCCTAATTTATTCCAAATTATGCTAATTTGTTACAATTAAGTTTGCATGGTTTGATTAGTCCCAATTACATACCTAATCAAATCAATTACTAATCAAGATCCACAGTAAAAGTAAACCTTCAAAGGCAGTGAAACAACATGGTGAACTAGGTTCCAACAACTCAAATTGACTTCTTCAATCCTTTAGTTAAACTTTTTGGTTTGGAGTCTTATAAAGTATTTTCAGTCTTGTGGGCATTATTAAAATATCTACCTATCTATCTATCTATCTATCTATCTATCTATCTATCTTTTTTCTTTCTCTTTTGTAGGGGGCAAATGGACAAATAACTTGTTAATCGTTGTAGACACTAAAATTTGGTATTAAGTACTTGACAACGACAAGCTTGACATATATTTATCATGTATGATTTGTGCATAGGGTGAGATGATGAGTTATGATTAAATTTGGTATTAAGTACTTGACAATGGCAAGCTTGACATATATTTATCATGTATGATTTGTGCACACAAATATAATCATAACTCATCATCTCACCCTATCAAAGTATTTTCTATGGGTCTGACCTTTCTATTGTGTTGTTATAGACTTATAGAAACCTCATCGTCTATTTCAAACCTACATACTATCTTACATAAACATGCCCAAATGTTTATTTTATTCATCATATGCATGAGTCACTATCATCAAATAGGGTCAATATCACCATTCAATACTGACCTAACCCTAATGGTACTAATCCTTTCCTAGAGATGATCACTTTTAAAATATAAGACATTATAATGGGTCGACCCTTACATTTTAAATAGCATAACGTGAAAAATTAGCTATTTGGACTCATATATATACAAATCAAGGTCTCACTTTATAAGGGACTTAGCACTTATTTGATACACATCTATACACTTTTGTACATTAAAAGACTATTTTGGATAATTTGGTCTTATACCCACTAAAGTGGAGTGGAAATTTTTTTCTCCAAAATAATTTTTTTATGTTCCAAATAAAAAACACTGTTTCAAACCATTTGGGCCTAGATCATTTTGAATGAATTGGACTATTTCAAATAATTTGGACTTATACAGGTACTAAAATGGAGTGGAGAAATTTTTCTCCATTTTTTTTTTTCTTATTTTCCAAATAAATTGGATTGTTTCAAACTATTTAGGCATAGATCATTTCGAATGAATTGGACTATTTCGAATAATTTGGACTTATACCCACTAAAGTGGATTGAAGAAAAAATTCTCCAAAAATAATTTTTCTATATTCCAAATAAATTAGATTGGGTATGAAAAATATTATGAAATTATTAGTAGCCAAATTAAATTAATATGAAATTATTAATAGTCCAAATTTTTAAAAACTATCATAGATAATTTGGACTTTATCAACAATTGATTAGACTTATTATAAATAAACTACATCTATCTAATGTATTTGTAATAAGTCAAAGTTATTTACAACTAAGACATTCTTTTTGAATAATTTAAAATAATATGGACTTATTAGTTGTTCAAATTTTGAAAATTTATCAGAACTAAATTGAACTTTATCAAGAATTAGTTGGAGTTATTATAAATAAACAACATCTATCTAATGTATTTTTAGCAAGTCCAAATCATTTTCAACCAAAGATTTTTCTTCCTCTCATAAATCATAATTATATGATTTCCCTTTTCCTTATTAGTTTATATATATGATTGCATGTCATAAATAGATTAAAAAAGGACCTATTTATAGCAATTTTAATAAATAATTGGGAACTCAATGGATAATTTCAAGTAATAAAGGGAGGATAAATGCATGAAAATCATTTTTGGTAATAAAAAATAATTAAAAATAATAATTTTAATGGATAGTTATAAGCTATCAAATTCTTATAAAAAAAATCTTATTAAATACAAGTAAACATAAATAGAATTTATGATATCTGGATTAATATTTTTAAAAATAATTAACCAATCATTGCACCATAAAATATATATTTAGTATTTAATAAATACATTTATTATTATTATTTAACCATGTTAAGATTTTAATATCATTTTTACACAAAATAGTACACGAAGATATACCAACAAGACAATCACCTATTACTACATCAAAAACTTTAATAATAATACATACAAGTATAAATATTGTAAATACATTTGATCAATATATTTATGACTATAAAATATAATCCATCATAGTTTAGAGAGGATAGTTTTTAGTAATATGACTATGATCTTTTATATATGAATAGGAAAAAATAAATGAATCATTGAAATGAGTATGCAAGCTATGAATCTAGTAAAACATTCTACATGCCAAAAAGTAGCACTAAAATATGAAAAAAAAAAAAGCATTCATACTTGTCATTCCAAATTTAGGCAAATACCATTTCAAATTTTCAATGTCAAGAAAGAAAATAATAGCTCGCAATCCTTTATCACTATTTTTCAAAGTGCCTAATTTGATGATGCATTCAAATAGTTTGTTATAATGCCTTTCAAAAAATTAGTGAAAACAAGTGTTTTACCTTTCCATGTTTTGTTTGGTCAAGCGTAGATGACATTATCTATAAGAATGGATGATAAAGAGGTCTCTATTGGGTTTGGCTACCATTTCTTGTCCAAACAACCTAAATAAATTTATGCTTCTTCTACATTTTTTTCTCTGCATGAACTTGTATGAACCAAGTTATTTTGAAACTTTGTTCTAGATCTTCATTTATTTTCAATATCTCAACATTGCTTTCAGTCTAGCAACCCATATTGTGTAGTTCACTCCTGTAGACCAATTTCTATATTTTATAGAATTTTTACAATGCATAATAAACTAACCTTGCTCTATGCAGAGAAGAAAATATTGGCCTTTTGTCAAGCCTACTATTTCATTACTTCCCTTCATCTTATAATTATTAACAAACTATTTGAAATCAACTACTTCTTCAATTACATATGGCATGAAGTTTCTTGTATTTTCACATATCATATGAGTGTCCATAATCTCTACCACACTCCATACATCTTTCCTCTTTATACATTCAGATAGGTTTCCAAATGTGTTTTCAATGTCCTCGTGGGTATGTCCTATAGGAATAAAACTAACCTCGACCTTGAGGAAGATACCTTTGTAGATAAGGAGAGATAATATTGCAACACAAACTTGTATAAAAACACAAGATTTTGTGTAATTGAAAAGCTAATAGAATTACATTTAATTCCATATAATGTTATACTTTTTTTTCATATTAATATTAAGCTATAATTTACAATATATTTATTGAGAGATACATATATGAGCATGGAATGTGGTTAAGTTACCACTACATTATGTAAGTCAGTATAAACTAGCCTTCTTAATATCTCAGAAGCGATACCTTTATTTAAAACCATTATAACATGCCACATACAATCATTTTTATTGGTCTTATTAAGTATGTCAAACCAAATAATTTTGTATTAATCCTTTGATAATTATCACATAAGATATAGTGGCAATGAAACTATACACTTAGTATCCATTGGTATCTCCCAAATGATACCTTGGTATTATCCCATGTATATTAAAAAAAAAATGTTATTAACACAACACCTTTATTTTTTCTCTAAACTTTTCTCTCAAATGATACCCTACTTTTAATGAAAATCATTATGGTATTGCTAAACCATTTTTTGATAATATACAAGGAATAAATCAAATTATTTTCTTAAAAGACACTTATAAAAAATAAATGAAGTGGATGTGTTATAAATACATGTTGTTTAATGATATTCAAGGTATAATACAAATGTATGGATTGAGAAAAAAGTTTATAGAGTGGTAGACCAGATTTGGTACAATTAAAGTTTATTTGATATTTTAGAAGGGGTAATAAAAATGTATCACTTGAGAGACACATAAGAAAACAAAGGGAAGTGGTTGGGATTGTTTTTTTAAAAACAATCATGATCGATAAATTAATTATTATGGGAATGTAAGATGTAATAATAAAACATTAAATATGTATTTGTTTTCAAACATAATTTTCAAATAAAAATGTGAAGGAAATACATGTTCTTATTATCCCCGCAATAGTTGTCTAGTTGAATATATAGCCTAGAAGGAAGTTTTTTGAAGGCACCAATTGAGTGTGCTTCATCTATGTATTTATTTCATTCAAGGTAGCAATTATTAGACAAAATTTCATCATACAATAGATATTTTGAAGATCCAAGTTTATATAGTAAAGATCCATAAGTATATGGAATTATTTTTTCCATATCCTTGAAGTACTTATTCAATGAGGTGATAGTAAAGTTAGACCCTCCAAGAACATATGTTAAAAAAAATGTCCATATCCACTTGTACAATGACCATGTGTGATAATCCCTGCCATTGATAACCCTACTATTTTTTTGGTAACTACATTGTTTTTTATGACTATCTTTGGCAAAAATATTTTTTGGCATTCTAACTTGTCATGAATGACACTAAGGCATTCTTTAGGGAACTGATAAAATATTCATTTATGTGTGTAATACATTTATCTTGTATAAAATATTTGATTTGAGTGCATAATGAATTATTGATCTATGCGCTCTACCTAATCTCTAAATAGGGACCTAGAGCATTTTAATGAGTCAACAAGATACATGTTTTTCACCTAGCAAAGTCATAAAACTTGGAAATGGTCACATCATGAAAATTAGTACTCCACATGTTATTTAATTTTGGTTGGGATATTGGCTCATATTCCATATCTACTAGATGTGCATTGATGTGGTGCCTCATAAATTTTTGAGTGAAAGATGCTGGAAGATTTTGAACATTTCCTTGTGCACCATCTATATCTACCTAGCATGTGAGTCTTGGAGAAACATATACAAAATCATCCACTAATTGTTCCAACAAATCTTTAGCTTTCATTGACTTCTTGTGTGTCTTTCGTCAAAACAACCTTGAATGTCAAAAAGGCTACTTCTCTTCAATCCATATATTTTAATCCAAGCTTCTAAATAGATCTCAGTACCTTGAAAATCAATGGTAGTTTTGTTTTTATCTTTCTTAAACAAACTGGTAGAAAGGGCATCCAAGACATGTTGCCTCCTATCCATTATGGTAGAATCAAACAACTTCATCCTTGATGATTTTAGCATTTTAAATGACAATCCTAACTAAAGACATATTTTGTCACAACATTTCTTAGTATACACCTTTTTAATGTCACTGTCTATACTTGCATCAAATTTTACTTGGCTGAGTGAAGTGATCGGTTGTAATTATTTTTGGCTAGAATAGTTCTAGGCATGAGTTAATTTTTTTGGATACCTCTACTCTAGGAATTTCATTAAAGGAATGACTTCAATATCCACTACTTCCCAAAAATTTCCAATTTCTTTTTCCTTTGGTAGCATGTCTAGTAAATTGATGGCTCTACTTTCAATGTCCATTATCTTATTAGAAGGCCATCTAACAATAAATGATTCAGTTACTTCTATGTTACAAGTTTCATAATGTTGTAGAATGTACCTTATGGAAATTCTTAATTCATTTTATGCCATTGGGACTGAACCAAAAATCTCTCCTATATGTACAAATTTAACATTACCATAATCAATTCTCTCATCATTTGAAAGAGTTATATATTTGTGTAATAAATGTACCCTTTTTCCAATTAACTCATTTTTAAGACTATGAAATGTGGTTGTTTCATAAATATAGAAAATTAATGAATCCAATCTAGGATTTTCTTAATGCAATGGATTTATATACATAACCGAACTGAAATTATTTTTTCCTTCTTCCATGCAATCCTCTAGAGAAAAATTGTCTATGACACGTTGCATCATTCTTCTACTCCATATAGTAAAACTCTTAGCTGCATCCCCCAAAGTATCTACAAAATATCTTGGAATTGGAAGTGGTAGAGTCAGATCAAAAGCTTTTGTCACATTAACAATTACACATACAAAAGGTATTTTATCATTGTGGCAAGTCAAAGTTGGATTTGTGGATTCCAAAGAGTCAGTATCTACACTTGGAATTTTGTGTATCCTTCCTTCACCAATGACCTTTCCATTATTTATGAGAAAAATGTAGTCTCCACATTTGAAAGCCATTGATGTATGGTTTTTTGGCCTAGACATTTGCAAAATATGTGAAATTATTAATTAGGTTAATTATACAATTATTTCAATGTATACCTATATGTAAGAGATAAAGCTTTATTTATACCATAGCATAAGCATGGAGATTTTTTAAACATAAAAATATTAAAAAGGTAATGTATAACACATTTGTTTTAATGACATTACTTAAAAAATAATTTATGGATATATCATATAGGTGATATATATCTCCAAGAAGATGCCTTGAAGGTGCTACTAAGACCTTTAACATATCTCTTAGGAAATACCTTGAAGGTATTACAAGGACCTTAAAGGTATTTCCTATAGGATACCTTGAAGGTATTACAAGGACATTCTAGTTATCTCCAATCACCCTCAAGGTATCTCCTATAGGATACCTTGAAGGTATTACAAGGACATTCTAGTTATCTCCAATAACCTTCAAGGTATCTCATAAGAGGTACCTTGAAGGTGTTACAATTCAAGGTATTAGAAAGAGGTCCTTATAATAACTTCAAGTTATCTTCTATGAAATACTTTGAACTTATTACAAGGACCTATTTATAATACCTTGAATTGTAACACCTTCAATTTACCTCATAAGAGATACCTTGAAGATATTATAAGGACCTATGTGTAATACTATGAACTATAATACCTTAAATATATCTCCTAGTTGATATCTTGAAAGTAGTATGAGGATAACATTTTAAAGCCATCAAGGTATATCCTAGGATATACCTTGAATGTATTACAAAGATCTCATTACTTAAGAGATATGTTGAAGGATTTATTACAAAGACCTATTTCTAATTCCTTGAATTGTAACACCTTCAAGTTACTTCCTATGAGACACCTTGAAGGTATTATAAATACCTATGTGTAATACCTTGAATTGTAATACCTTTAATATATCTCATAGGTGATACCTTGAAATTAGTATGAGGAGAACTTTTTAAAATCATCAGAGTATATCCTAGGAGATACCTTGAATGTATTATAAATATCTTGATACCTAGGAGATACTTTGAAGGCATTACAAGGATATTCACTGTACTTCAAGGTAAGTACTAGGTGTGAAGTGATGACAATCTCACACCCTTCAGACACTATCCCAATATACTTTGAAATATACCCTTGTTTACTTACTTAGATTTACCATTAAAGAACACTTTAAACTTGAATAGGCCTATATTGATGATTGATAATCCATTACCCACTTTATTTATGCTTCTATAATCACTTATACTTTTCTTAAGACTATTCATTGATAATTGTTAAACCTTTATCCATTTTAAGTTTGCATTTCCACCATGTTAGTCCTCCAAGGCCAATCGATTGAAACTATTAATGAAGGTTCCTTATTCATACCATTTATTGAGTTTATATGGCTTGAATCTCATTTAATAATTTCATGCATGATTTACATTATGGTGTTTACATGCCTGATTTGTGCTTAAAGACCATGTTTTAGGGTTTCTCAAGAAGCTCAAAGGATGAGAGCTGCTTAAAAATAATTTATAAACTATAGGACCCTTTTTTATCTTTATAAAAATTGTAATAAAATATTAATAACCTCATTTAACCTTTCCAAACCTTAAAATGAACTCATGCAACTTGTTACATGTGTTTCAAGTGACTACAATGAATTGTTGATGCACAAAAAACATGGTATTGATGGGTTTTGATGAGGAAATCTTCAAATTGAGTATAAATTCAATTAAAGATTGAATGTTTATTATTAATTCATACAAAAAATATATAAAATACCCTAATTCAAGTGATATAAGACCATTATTTTCAAGAAACTTGCTCTTCAATACACATGGAACCCTGTTCTTGAACTGCAGACAATCATACTCAATTTTAAAAGCCTTATCTTCATGTTTACCAATCATAATTCATTCAAGAATCATAAAATAAAATTAATAAAATTAAATAACATAATATTACTTATTTAAGAATCTATTGATGTACCATAATATTCTTCATATTGATCTTCACATATACATACATTACAATCCTATAGACTGTTATGACAACACATAGGCCTAAATGCCTTATTCTCTCCTCTATGCCACTTAATCCTATTTATACGTATGTACATACTCCTTAATTGGATTTTATTAAGTGCATTCAAACTCATCTCTTCATTTTAATAGGTCTTCATTTGGTCTTGGTATTGAAATAGACCATAAATCTCTCTTCACCTTTATCTCTAACTAACATGCTTCTTCCAATGTAGAATTAGCTTCTAAGTAGACTTGAAATAGGATTTAAATTTGCAATAGATCAGTGTACCTCTAACACATGTAACTAGACCTATTAAGACCATTCTCATTGGTTCAAGTGCTTTACAACTTGTCACTATCCTTACAAACCTTCATAAGTAGTTCTAATTTTTAAATTCTTCATTTTCAAGGGAAACCCTCATAAGACTATTAGAGACCTTAAATGGAAAATATGAAGTCCTTATTGACTCTTAAAACACTCCTAGGACTTGACAAGGCTATAAACAAGTACAAATTATATATTTACATCATTTAAGTGGAACATATCCTAATGCTCCTGCATCATGAAGGAGATAACTTGAATGTCCTTGTAATATCATCGATGTATTTCCTAGGTATGAAGGTCCTTGTAATACAATCAAGGTATTTCATAGAAGTATCTCCTTCACAACTAGGAAATACCTTAAAGGTATTACAAGGACATTCATCATACTTCAAGGTATCTTCTTCACTCTTAGTAGATATCTTGAAGTACCATGAATGTCATTATAATACCTTCAAAATATCTCCTAGTTATAAAGTTCATTGTAATACATTAAAGATATCTCCTAGGAGATATCTTTAATGTAGTACAAAAACCTTCATATCTAGGAGATACCTTGAAGGTATTAAAAAATAATTCATACATAAAAAATAATTTTAAGATATTATAATGAACTTCGAAGAGAGAACTTGAAAGTATTAAACTGAGTTCTAGGGAGATACCTTGAAGTTCCATGTTAAAACTATTATTACATATTTTAAAGGCATTACAAGGACTTTCATAAGTAGGATATATCTTAAGGGTATTACACAAACCTTCATACGTGGAATATATTTTGGAGGTATTAGAAAGACCTTCAAGGAGATACCTTGAAGTTCTTTCTAATACCTTCAAGGTATCTCCTTGAAATTCCTTGTAATACATACAAGGTATCTCATAAGAGATAAATTTTAGGTCCTTAAAATACCTTCAAGGCATATTCTAGGAGATACATTGAAGTTGGGTATTACAAAGACCTCTAATGAGATACCTTGAAGTTCATTATAATACCTTCATACCTTCAATGTCTCTCCTCGAAGGTCCTTGGACTACTTTCAAGGTATCTTGTAGGACATATCTTAGAGGTCCTTGATATTATTTCAAGGCATCTAATAGGAGATACATTGAAGCTAGTTCCTTGTAATACCTTCAAGGTATCTCCTACAAGACACCTTAATGGTTCCTTTTTATACCTTCAAGGTGTTATAAGGATCCTTAAAGGTATATCCTAAGAGATACCTTGAAGGTATTACAAAAACCTTCAAGGTATCTCCTATTCATTGTAATACATTCAAGGTATCTCGTAGGAGATACCTTAAAGGTTTTTGAAATACCTTCAAGGCATCTTATATGAGATACCTTGAAGCTATTTCCTTGTAATACCCTCAAGGTACCTATCTCCTACGAGACATCTTAATGGTTCCTTTTTATACCTTCAATGTATTACAAGGATCCTTAAAGGTATCTTAAGGTGTCTCTCAGGAGATACCTTGAAGGTATTAAAAGGAACTAGCATCAAGGTTAAGGTATCTCCTAAGAGATACCTTGATGGTATTACAAAAACCTTCAAGGTATATTCTAGTCCTTGTAATACATTCAGGGTATCTCGCAGGAGATACCTTAACTTTGAAGCTAGTTCCATTTAATACCTTCAAGGTATCTCCTATGACACACCTTAATAGTTCCTTTTAATACCTTCAAGGTAATATGAGGATCCTTCAAGGTATCTTCTAGTCCTTGTAATACATTTAAGGTATCTTGTAGGAGATACCTTAAAGGTCCTTGAAATACCTTTAAGGCATCTTATAGGAGATACTTTGGAGATATTTCCTTGTAATATCTTCAAGGTATCTCCTAATAAACACCTTAATGGTTCCTTTTTAGACATTTAAGGTATCTCCTATGAGACACCTCAATGGTTCCTTTTTATACCTTCAAGTTATTACAAGGATCCATCAAGGTATCTCCTAAGAGATACCTTGAAGGTATTACAAAAACCTTCAAGGTATCTTCTAGTCCTTGTAATACATTCAAGGTATCTTATAAAAGATACCTTAAAGGTCCTTGAAAATACCTTCAAGGCATCTTATAGGAGATACTTTGAAGATAGTTCCTTGTAATACCTTCAAGGTATCTCCTATGAGACACCTTAATGGTTCTTTTTCATACCTTCAAGGTATTACAAGGATCTTTTAGGGTATATCCTAAGAGATACCTTGAAGGTAATATAAAAAAATTCTTTAGTGATTACTTTTTTTATACTGAATCATCCTAACATATGAGACGCAATGTTAAATATTTCTTTACTATTATTTTTGTTAAATCATCCTAGTTTATCAAAGGCAATGCTAAACAAACAACAAGGTTGACTTTAAAATTTAACCCCAAATTGGTGTCCACATCTACTTCCGAAAAAGATAATTTTAGGCTTTAGTATGCATTGATCATAAACTTTATGGTCCACATAAACTAGATTTCATCTCTACTATCAGTTCAAAGCCATCCTACCTCCTTTTCATTGGTTTCTATTCCTACTTTATATAATTGTACATTTTGTTAGTGCATTATCAAAGGCAAATTTTCTCACACTAAAGTGTATAAATTATCATGTTCTTTAGAGACACCAGTTCTATGGCCCCATGGAATGAGTGTCAATGTGGTGGAATTTAGTGTTGGGAAAATTGGGCCTCCATTGCTTGAGCGAGCTAGTGTCAGTTGTCAATTTAAGGTATATAGATTAGGAATTTTTGCATTATCAATATCTATTGTTTATCCTCAGTTCCTTCAGAGCATTTTGGCTATCAAAGGTTGGGTGGAGCCAGACACAATGCAAGGAAATTCAAGTGACAAATGAACAAAATGACCAACATATAAACTTTGTCAACATTGCACAAATGGTAGGTAGAATTAATGTAAGATGGATTCAAGGATATCCAAGTTTAACAAAATATTGAGGAAGTGATTAGATTAATCTATCAACAATAGTATATGCTTAATCCATGGCATTGTCTGAGTAAAAATTAGAATTTCAATCTGAAATCGTCAATTGGAAATGCTCTCACCATGTAGATCACCTAATGAAATTCCTTGCCAAATCACACTATATTAAGTTGGGCATGAGCAGACTGGTGTAGCGATTCAAGCCCTACTCCTACTCAAATCCATAGGTTATACCTTTAACATCATTTAGGAATAACAAACTTAATCTAAAAAACTCAAGTTGATTATTTTTTATAGATATTAAATAAAAAATATAAATTTCCATATAAGATTACACCTTGTTGAATCAGTGTGTTGAGTTACAACTCTATTGATCGGAACATTAACATTCTTCCAGTATTGAAAAGCATAATTCGACAAGGTATACGTGTTTATATTTTCATGTAAGCATTAAAAATAAGGTGATTGTATGTTACCATCCGTCTCTCTTTTTTCAGAGATGATGTTCACAAATAGAGGAGAAAATCCTAGTGAAAACACTGGAGGCACTTCTCTTCTTTCAAAAGTGTTCTTGTAGGGGACAATAGGAGTTCTTTTAGGTATGATAAGTGACTGGTAACAAGGTGTAATAACCGAAAGAATGAAGTGTAGCACAAAGTCTCCACTTCAGCTGCCCAAAGAGTGAGATACAAAGGATAATGGGGGCACAAAGTCATCCCAAAATCCTCAACACAGAAATAAAAAAATAAACACACACTGAAGACAACTATAATAGCACAAAGGCTGAAATTAACTGACTTCAAGACATCTTCCTTATCACTTCCACTAATTTTGCTTGTTAGATTAAATAAACAAGAATGCGTCTAGAAGACAGACATAAGAACAATCTCCTAAAATGGCACAAGCTATAACAACACAAAGTCTGCAAGTAACTTGCTTTCTCATTCAGATAAAATAATATGAACAATAATCTGAGCTCAAAGTCTCAGTATTCGCCTTTCAATTTGGGCAAATTTTTGCTTTTGTGATCAAAGAGATCTCCCTTGTAACAATAAAAGAGTTTACAATATATAGCACTCCAAGAAAGACTTGGGCACTTGTTTTCATGAAAAAGGCCCATGCTGAATTGAATGCCTTAAATATCTGTGAAAGGGCCATGCTAGAACAGGTCATCGACCTTGACTTTGGAATTATGAATCATCTCAAATGTCTCCTCCTAAGCATGGGTTATCTGGTCTTCTTTTTGACGTCTGCACATCTGTCCCTTTGCCTTTACTTCATGGAAGAAAAATAGGCCACATCCTTGATTTGGCGTGCTTAGAAGTCTGCTTGATCCACTATTTCACCTACTGGAAATAACTCCCTTGAAGATATTTTGGCCTTTCCCTCTTTCTACTATGATTTGAGCCCTTAGGCTATCTTTTCCCTTTTTGGTTTTTTCTTTTCCTGGCATTTGAGCTCTCAGGGCTATATCCTCCGCTTTGTTGGCTCTTTACGCTCTTCCATCAACAGTTCTTCCCTTTGGCATTTTGGCCTTTGAATGCATTAGAGTCCGTTATCCTCCTTAGCAATTCCTTCGTGTCTTTCCCACTTGCTTTGGTTGCTTTCTGATCTCAACAAGTGACATGTGGCATTTTTCACTGTGAAATAGGCGAGGACACGTGGTAGCATCAGCTTACTTTATCAACTCACCCGGGACCCACCATAGTCTTTATGAAATACAAGGAAGAGATCGTGGATGTTGACACTTGGTGGCTTCCGTCGAGCTTTACCAGGGACATGTGGTAACTTATATAGCTTTGAAACTTATTAGAAACTATGTCCTGGTAGACGACACTTGGTAGCTTCCGCTTTGACTCTATAAGGGACACATGGTGGCTTTCGCTGCACTTTGTCTTTTTCCATCAGGCATTTTTTTGTGGGATTTTCTCTTCAATCGTGCTTTTCCTTTTTTGGTGGACTTTTCCCTCGGACAAAAAGTCTGAAGGAATTCCTTCGCTTTGTCTTTTTTTGCCGGGTTTTGGCTTTCAGGCTTTTCCTTAGCCGCTCATTCCCTTCAATTTATTTAGGCTCTCTTCTCGGGTGAATTCCTTCGGACAAAATGTCTGAAGGATTTTTGCCTTAGTCATTTTCCCATAGAAAATACTTCTGAAAGAATTCTTTCAGCCTCTTAGTCATTTTCTCAAAGGATTTCCAACTTTGTCTGATTTTGCTCACTACCCTCCGCAAGGGTACTTGGCCTCGGTCCACTGCCCTCTGCAAGGGCACTTGTTCCTTTGGCTTTGGGGCAGCCCCTTGAACTTACTGATTGAACCAACTTTGGTTCAATGGTTCAATGGTTCAATCAGTTCATTCTTTGTTATTTGGCTAAGTCTTTTTGATCTTTTAAACCAAGCGCGTTCAACCAATTGGTCATTGAACCCATTGAATCATTGAACCAAAATGGTTCAAGGTCCAACGGTTCAAGCCTTTATTTTTTTTCGCTAAGTGTTTGAAGTCGTGGAACGGTTGAACTTTGAACCTTGACAAATGCGCTTAACTCTTGCCGACGACGTTGAACCTTGAACCCATTGAACCCTTGAACCTTTTTGGTTCAAGGTTCAACGGTTCAATGGTTCAATCCTTGCTTAGAAGCTTGCCGATGAACATTTTTGGTTGAACCAAGTCGTTGAACCAATCCTGAAAATGACTAAGTGTTGGAAACTTGTTCTTTTGATTGAAATCGCCTACAGAAGCCTTTGAACCTGTTGAACCTGCTAATTTCAAGCATGTTGAGTCCGTAGAAACATATCTGTAGAGTCCATAGATTTAAGCCTGCAGAGTCCGTAGATTTCTGGAAAAGCTTTGAAAAATGAAGAACTTGAATGCTCAGAACAATTTTTGAGAAGGGGAGAGAGGATTTTGGTCTGTTGAACCAAAATAGTTCATAGGTTGTCCCAAAAATGAGTGATATTTTTGGGGACAACAGCTTGAATACTTCCAAAATTACTATTGGCTCGAAAATTTACATATTCATCACGATCAAAATATTTATTACTATCAACAACTTTATTGTGCAAAAATATATTATGAATATTTATATTTAAAAGTGAATCTAAATAATTTTACAAAATCACATCATTATCATTCACATTTAAAGAAGGAGCTACTTCATGTTGCAAAATAGATAGAATTCTAAGAGGTATAAGATAATTTGGGTTCATCAAAAATAAATCCCTAAGAGGTGTAAGACAATTAGGGTTCATTAAAGATAAATCTCTAGGAGGTGTAAGACAAATGGAAGTCACCAATATGTATACATAAAAATATGCCTACCTCAAATTAAACATTACTATGTAAAATAGAGTATATAATTCCTAATTAGATACACAATAAGACAAAGACACATAATTGTGTCTTTTGTGCTCTGTGCACTTCGACTCTTGTCCTCATAAAATCAACAAACCTTGCAAATATAAAATAGATACTTGGATTGGTTTTAGGAACCTATGTAGATAGGTTAGTTGTTAGCTAATACAATACTCTTAATTTTGCAAACCCTTCAAAATAGATAGAGATATCGATAACAAATAAATCTTTAACATCGTGCTTATAGACTGCGTTCAATAGAATGTTAGCTAAGAGTTGATAAGTATTTGATTGCACTTGATGATCAAATGAATCTAATTCGCTGTCTATTTGTAAATGACTTTTATTCAAACTTTGGTGAAATTAGAGTGCATGACAACTTCCAACAACTAAGAGCTGAAAAGGTGGAAGGGTTAGAGGGGCACAATTGAATTTAAAGGGGACCTAAACAAACATGTCAAGATAAATGTGACATTGATGTGGAGGTTATTTGAAAATGCACAAAAAATAGATCATCTTGAAAGTTGTCATAACAATTCAATATTGTCAAATTCAGATGAATCACCAATACATAAACAAATATATTTAATATATAAAATAATACAAAATAAATATGTACTCTTAACCATTAACTAATATGTTACATACAATAAAAATAAAGTGACCTCTATAGAACACACACGTATTTGTCGTGAGGGTATTCTCCTCAAGCATTGATGTAAATTATACACATTAAAATTAACATTCAAACTAAAAAAAAGTTTGTAGTAAGCATTGAAAACATAAATATATAATAAACAAATGATATAAGAACAACAGATATACTTATACATGTTTTTTCCCCTTCTCTCTACCATTAGAGAACAAGGTTGTTAGGTTGGGGGGTGCTCCCTCTCCTTTGGCATTTAAGCTAGTTTTTCTTTTTGTTTTGTTGATTCTTCTTAAATTTAATTAGATATACCTGGAGTGTAGTATCAATTAGATAATTTTTTGTCTTCATTTTTTGTATTCTTTTATTTTTATCGTTAATTTTTCAAATGTTAATAAATAAATGTGTTTTATTGTTCATTTTTAATTAATATGATATATTAATTTGTTCGTATTTTATAAAATCCGTTAATATTATTTCATTTTTATTATTAAATTTATCGAATAATAATTTTCATCATATTTTTAATCCGAAAACAATTCAAAGAATATAACCAAAAACATTAACTATTTTCTGATATTTATAATAACTGATATCTATAATAAAAACTATGTTTATTATATATTTATCTATGAAAGACGGTACCTCAGATCAACTCAAATATTTATGTATACATAAAACACCTTAGACCAACTCAACAATATTTACATATCAAGATGGCGCCTGAGACCAACTCAGCTTAAAACTGAAATGACCTACCGTCTTTGGTTTCGTTTCGTTTCGTTTAGTTCCAATTATTAATCTCAAAATTGAATTACAACGGCATTTGTGATCTAGAAAGGCACACGGAATTTAAAAATAAATAAATAAAAATAAAGATTGAAAAAAAAAAATTTAAAAATAAAGATTGAAAAAAAAATCGCCGTTGCCGGGGATCGAACCCGGGTCACCCGCGTGACAGGCGGGAATACTTACCACTATACTACAACGACTAGATGCCCGATTATGCAGATTTAGTTTTTCATAAATCTATCGTTGCAGGACAACGGTAATATTGCCCGTAGCATTGTTTACAACACAAATTCAATTTGAACAAGTTACTTTACTCAAATTGAATTGACTCCTTACGCAGTTTCAATTTTATAAAAAATGAGAAATACAAAACCAGGCAGCCTCCACAGTTGAACGATATTTTATTTAAACAATAATGCTAATATTGTAGGAGTAGAATACAAAAGAGTTGGGAGGTAATCAGCCTAGCTGGTTTGCCCGAGAGGTTAAGGGGGAAGACTTAAGATCTTCTGCACACAAGTGCGCATGGGTTCGAACCCCATAGCCAGCATTAAAGTGTATGTTATCTTTCGATAAAGCATCTACTTTTCAAAAAAATTGCGTGTAATTGTATCGGTTAACTACTGGTGCAAACTCATTTTTCAACGATTTTCCTTTCCAACGAGCTTTTCAATAATGATGAACATGGAGATTTTCCATACACTACCCCCGATCCCTTTTATTGCGATCTTTTCTACCTTGCAATATACAAAGTGAATATTAATATGCCGTAATTTTTACTCCTTTCTATATTCTCTCTATTTTTTTCTTGGGCTTTTTCCTTTCGTTTATATGGATTATTTTTAGTTTACAATCAAAATTTTGTATCATGCCTCTAATGCGACCTTGCCTATCAAGTTTATTATCCAGGTTGTTCTAAAGATAATTGCACTTTATTTAAAATTTATGATCAATGATTTTGTCTTATTTTTTATGTATAAAGTGTTAAAAAACAATAATCTAATATTTTTTGTGGAAGTGATGGTGGAAAAAGAGGCGGTGTGTTGCTTCATATAGCTTGGTAATAAGTTGTATAGATAAGAGACGTCATGTTTTACAGTGAGCTTGAACAATGGTACAATGGTGGAGAAGGGAAAGACCATACAAAATTGGTGAAAGATTTCAAAGTACGTTGACTGGCTACTGATGGTGAGAACAAATGATAAAGTATTTCCAAAAACAAACTCAAAAAAACTCATACAAATGTACATACAACATTCAATAACATACAACATATGTTTGTTTTAAATATGTAAAAACTAATTTATCAAAAAATAGAAAAGCTTCCTCAATAATATTATATCTATTATATTATTAGCGCTCTATATAAAATTAATAATATAATATAAATATTTATATACAATACAAATGTAATACATAATATATTAAATCAATATATTATATTATATTATACTATTGTATATATTTATATTATTTATTAAATAAATATATTAATATATATAGTATTATAAATTACTTTTTCCATTATTAATATGCAGTGGAGTCATTTTCATTCAGACGCATTTAATGGAGAGGCTCCTACCATAAACTCACCACAGTGACATTGGATATTCTCTTTAATGTATTTCCATTGGTCAATGACAGAGGTTGCCAACTATATTTCAGTAGACAGTCCAATTCCACACGCGTGCGCCCTGCCCAAGACCATGTCATCGTCTCCCAACGTGTCAACATATTTGTTGGAATGAAGGCTTTGAAATGTTCGTCCATGCCATCTCTGTCTATTCTGCAAATTCATCTGCTATGCCACCTGTTATACGATAACATACATTCAAAAGCAAACATGGCAGCCGCAAATTGCATTAATGTCTCACCATTTATTTCAAACATATTTATAAAATAGTTATATCAAAAGAGAAAATATGGCGTCGAAAATAAACTGAATAGCAGTTATTCTAACCTGAAAAACTTTATAGAATATAACTGCGAAGTGCATATGGTCGACACTTCAACAATGATCAGAAGAGCTTTTCTTAATTTCTCCCCTTGAATTTTTTATATGATTAGTCAGAATAACCATATATTGTACCAGTTGTAGACTTTTCTTAATTTCTTATGTATACTGCTGTAAAGCTGTTAAATGCCTCTCCTTGAGGCTTATGAGTTTTATGACTGCTTTGACACGTGTAAAAATTAATTGCCTCTTACCTCTATTCAACTGTTAACGTATTTATTGCTGCCTTTTTTGGACCGCATTTCCCTTCAGAAATTGCTTTTATCATGTAAATACATCATTCCAATATTTACGTAATCTTTTTATTCGCGGTTTTTAATTGTGATATTTTACTATTTTAACAATATTTTTATTTTTTTATTTTTTATTTTTCGATCATGCTTTAATTAATAATATTTGATAGGTCATATAATGAGGGAAAAGATCATATATATGAGGAAATTTGATTCTAAAAGAGAAGAAAGGTATAAATACACCTCACTAGGTACACAAACCAATTCATAAACCTGGTGACAACCTATGTGTGTGCATGTATATAGTGATCAATTGGTGAATAGTTTGGACTGAGCTAATGGATTGCTCAATCCTCATGTATGCGTGGCTTAATAACTTAGTCCAATTTTGAATCCATCATTACCCACCTCTACTTGGTGGATCATGACCTGTGAATAGTTTGGATTAGACTGATGGTGTGTCCAACCCACTCATGTAGGTGGCTCAAGAACTCGAGTAGGATATGAATCCATTATTGCCCACCCTTATGTAGTAGATACATCTAAAATTATAACTATATGAAGTAACTGTAAATATCTAACTAGG
The DNA here is from genome assembly GCA_037957365.1 of Torreya grandis. Taxonomy (NCBI): domain Eukaryota; kingdom Viridiplantae; phylum Streptophyta; class Pinopsida; order Cupressales; family Taxaceae; genus Torreya; species Torreya grandis. Next base: position 1,388,921 of record JARHVA010003018.1, on the reverse strand, counting down.
TATGTGTAATTGGGTATGTCAGCTCTATAGACACTTGAGTACATTAGGCAACTTCGAGCCACTCGAGAATGCCAACCACTATAGATGGAGTAAGGCATGAAATTAGTGTACAACATAGAATATGATTTTGGATGTATACAACATAAATAATGACATGGAATTTGTCATTCCATTTGATCAAATGGTGTGTAAGTGAGCATACGTAAATAATGTGCCATGCACATTCTTCCAAATATGATATCTAAGCATATGGATTCTAGACTAAGTTGTAATGATATATATCTGGGTATTTGAAATGAATATGGGAATGGTCATGCTATGCATGATTCCTCCAATTTTAGAAAATTGGTATGAATCTAAGTAAAACTAATAAATCTATAATTGAATCTATGCAAACCTGTACTGTACTTGCTATACTTTTCTAGCCAATCTAATTTTTTATGAATATGAGGCTACTAGATAGTAGCGTCATGTCTTGGAAAATAGTGCCATTATTATAAATGTGGCATTAGTGTTCTAGTTTGGGTACTAGTGTCTTTCTAGTTTAAATTTTTTGTAATTGTACGGCTCTTTATGTCACTATTTTTCCACTATGTTTACCTAGGTTTGATTTTTTGTAATCCGAGCCTATGTGTTGAAAATGTATTGTGAATGCACTACAGGAGCCTGATCTTTGTGACAAACTCATGTGAATTCCCCCTCTTTTGAGGGGATTTCTTGAATCTATGTAAGAACTATCTTTAAAAGAAAAATATCTACAAAATATGTGTTAGCCAGAGCATATATGATAACTGTGTAATAATCTAATATAACGTGCATGCATAACATCAGAATGTAAAATATTTTGAGCAAAAGTATGTAATGTAAAATGTATGTCATGTCTAGCATACAAAAGGGTGTCAAGGTTGATATAACAACTTATGTAACAACAAATCTGAGTAAAATTGGGTAGCTATAGTTATCACATAGATTTTGCACCTATTTCTAGATGTAATAGCTCACTTTGAAAAAACTAATGATATAATGGGAACACCTCCAAGCTGTAGGACCTTGAATAATTGAGGTGAACCTACGAAGAATGTCGACTTCATTTCAATAAATCTAGTGTAATTAATAAAATACCATTTTTATAAAAATTCCACTCCTTTAGTGTTCTTTCTCCTAAACTAGGGTTTGATTGAGGGAAAAGATTTTAAGAATAAAATTTGCAAAACTAAAAATGGTGATTGCACCAAATATTTTTATAGTGTATTTTAATTCTTGCTTGAATGAACACAATAGAATAGAAAATAGATTGAAATTTGTAGGAACACAAACTCATACAAATGGGAAATCAAAGGCAATATTTGATATTTTTCACAGAAGGGACAAGATTCTTTTATTTTAATCAAACAATATTCCAAAAGGGTATAAAATACCACAAATGAAATTTCATGACTGAAAATAATAATTATAAATCCACAAATATTCAAATAACTTGCATACATAGGGATTTATCATACAAGAAAGACAAATCTTAAATTATTTTTCATTCTCTAGGTTACAGCTTATAGAAAATATGTTCAAAATGCACAATAATATTACTAACAACAAAAATATAAATGGGATACTAGGTCCTATCCATATTTATTACAAAATATCTCATAAATGAGATGTAGTTATCAAAAAACTTAAATGCCTACTAGAGAATCATGCAAATTTGGAACTTCATACAAAAATAGGTGTGATCTTCTAGTTGTGGCATCCTTGACTTGGTAAAATGGTTTGAAAATGATCATGCAAGAGTTGGGCATGATATTTGACTTGGTGTGGCATGATGGAACTTGAGAAATCTTCATGCAATGCCCTGGGTCCTCTTCATGCAATATGAGGTGCCAAAGTGGAACTCATTCTTTGAGAAAAAAATAACTAATAAATAACTTCAATTATTTTTTTGTAAAGCCTTAAGTTGAAATTTCCAAGTGAGACTTTTATAACTTGCAAGTCATACTACTTTGTCAAAACTGGAATTGCAATTTTAGATATGTAGTTTTACAACTTAATCAATTAAACTTTGTCAAAATGAAAAGTGTAATTTGCAAGTCTACTTTTTACAATTTCCAACCTACCAAAATATAAAGTGTAAAATACACATGGCTCATTCTCAAAAAGAGCTATAAAAAAGGTAGTTGCAATTTACAAGACATGTTTTTGTAACTTTATAATGTTTTACAATAATGAAAATACAATATATGAGAATGTTTTTAATAGAAATAATTAATCAATCATCAATACTTCTTCTGCCTCTTTATCTTTCTCGACCTGTAATTTCTCAACATATGCATCAAAAGATTTGAATATCTTCTAGATTATGTCCTCATCTAGGCCAAAGGAGTAGAGGTTGGTGATCTCAAAATCTACCATTATATCAAAAAAATCCCTTCTAAGAGCTCTGTATGTTTGAATCTCTTTACCAATCTGATCCAACATGTTCTGATACTTGATGTAGCGATGGATAGATTTTAATGTAAAAATGGTGTCTCATGTAGATTCATTTTCGATCACTTCATTGAATTTATTTTTTACTACCTCTATTGAAAGGAGGTTATCTTCATAATATGTTGGCTTACATGAGAATTTATTCAACAAATCTTCCATGGCATATAACATGTCAATGGACTTGACATGGGCAACCTTGGCCTTGTGGGCAGTCTTTGTAAGTACTTTTATCTGGAATTGAGCTAATCTATGTAATTCATCTTACTCTCCATCATTTTTTAGTCCCATATAAATAGAGTCCACATTTGTCAATTTGGGATAATAAAGATTCAAACTTGTTACCTCTCCCTCATATTTGATTACCTATCCTATCAAGGTGACCCTTCTTTCTCTCAAAAATTCATAGTGATCCATTATCATATAAATAATTTTATTACCTTTAGAGATGAGATATTCTGATCATTTCTTGGTATCCCTCCCCATATTGGAAATTTTAGTCACTACATCAAGTTTTGCCTAATCTATGATCTAGGTGACTGGATATGCTAGTTCAGGTTATGCTAATGGACTAATGGGCTCTATGAAATTATTCAATACAACTGTAAGTTATTCAACCTTGTTTTTCAACTCATCCTTAGTGACCTTGTCACTATCCATTTTATCAAATATGGAGTTAGTGTTGGATTGAACATCATGTTATAACCCCTCCCTCATAAGACATCCAAGGTGAACCTTTGATACCTGATAGTCCCCCACCACTAGATCTTCTTTCTATTTATTTGGTGGGATGACTATAATCTCTACATATCTTTCCCTTACTAAGTCACATAATATTCTTGAGAAGGTTTGAGGAGTAGTCTTATATTTCTTTCATGCTTCCAAAAGAACAAAATCCAATATACTAAGGGAAATCATCTGCTTGTGTTTCTTCCTCACTATTTATGCTAACCAAGTAGGTGTATCATCCTAATGTGTAGACACTATCAATTGAGAATATGTAGCTAAAGTTGCTATAGTAATGGCTATAATGATAAGTGTTTAATCCTATGTTGATACTACCATTGATTTCTCAATAAATGTCTTATCAATTTCATCTCCATTTGTAGGATAAAGGTCCACATTTGCATCAAAAGACATGTTTGTCACCTATCTCCACTGAAGGGGTTAGGGAAACTATGGAAGTGGAAGAGGTAGGGGATATGGGAGCAAATGTGTCTTTTGGGGGTGTAGGAGATGGAAGTGATATTAATGGGGGAGTAAACATAAGGATTCAAAACTTGGGGACTAGTGGAAGTGTGGAGGCCAAATCACCAAATGAGTCAATCAGAGTGGTAGGGACACTTAAGGGTGGTAAGGTAATGAAGATGAAAGGGGATGAAGATAAGGCAATACTTATCCTAGGATTTGGGATGGCCAATAGAACTAAATTTAGAATGACTAAATCCATGGCTATATATTTTTGAGTTGTGTTGGAAATCAATTGGGATGGAATGGAGGTAATTGCAAATAGAATGGAAGGAATTGTGGAAGGAGGGAGTGAAATTGTGGAAAGGGAAAGTGGAATGGAAACCTGAGTATCCACTAAAGGGGGACCTTGAGTGTCCACTTGACTTATTTTTACTAGTTGTAATGGACTTATTATTGTGGGTAAAGTGGTGGGAAGAAAGGATGGAGCCACTTGATATGCAAGAGGAGTGGAGATAGGAGGTGGAGGTGTTAGAGCTATAGGAACAACAAAGATAGTTTGGGGATGGATCATAGAGATAGGAGTTATGACTATCACTAAGATAAGAGTTGATGTTCTGTATTCTTCAATTATAATGATATCTTTAGATGAAATAATAATTGGTTGGTCCATTGATGCTCCATCTTTGCTTAACTTCCCCTTCTTGGCCTTAGATCTCTTGTTCTTCTTATGGGAGATCACTGGCATCTCTTATTGTTCCCCTGTTATGCCATTGGGAACCTTTGCTAATGGAAGAATTCCTTCTTCCTTGAGATTTATTAGCTTTTCCATGATACTCACTATATCCTTGGTCACTTGGACCCATTTACTCCTAATCCAATTTAGTGTTTTGTTGATCACATGTGTAGTTCTATCTACAAGATGAAAGGACTCGGGGATAGATCACCTTACTACTAAAAGAGGCTGAGTAACGATTTATTTGTATTAACTATTATCCATCGAGTACTCATCATCCACCAAGTTCTTGGGGACTAGTGCTATATCAAAATATTTGACTTGATCCAAGGTAATTCTAGAATGGTCCCTCAATCTAACCTCCTCTTCATCATCTAAATCTTCCCAATAATATTCAAAGTATGGAACATGGGAATATGTAGAAATTCCCAATGTGATGGTGATGTTACCATGAAAATAATAGTATGACCTTACCTCCAAAGCCCTAAGGGTCATCTATGTAATTTTCACATCAACACACTTGGCTTTGAGTAAGGAGGGACATGTGTATCTTCTGATACTAATTGGGAAATGAATTCATGACTTGTTTTTGCTGGATAGAAGTTTGTGAGTTTACACAAGTTGTATTAACATATCCATCAATGCCCACTAATAACTAACATATCTTGGGAGTATGTAAGGGTAGACATTGAATACACATACCTTGATGTAGGAATAGGTGGGGAACTGAATGAAGTAGGAATCCCATTGAGTGATTTATATGGTAACTGCATTGAAAAATCTCTTTCTCTCTAGCTCCTTATCAAACATTATGATGATGCAATAAATGAATGCATCATTGAACCTTTTGAAGTGTTATCTATTGGCCTCTAATGTGAGGTTAGGATAATAATTATACACCTTATTAGCCTCACTAGCTATAGTGTTGAGGCTTAGGAAAGCTCTCCCTTTGGCCAATATGTATACAAGGTAGCTAGTCATGTAGAATTTACCTATTATTTGCACCTCCATCAATTGCTTGTGGAGGGAGTCACTAATGAGTTGATCCCAATGAATATATTGTTTATTTTCATGAATTACCCAAATGCACTAATACATCCACTCCTAGAAACTCCTAGCATCAGGACTACTAGTGATCCTATGCAATAATATTATTATGTCTCCAACCTCATCTTTAAAATCAATTCTTGTCAATGTATTTTGTAATCTAGTGGAGGTATCCTTGGGGGTATTAAGTCATTGTTTACTGATCACTCTATATCATCCCAAGTTTTTATCTTAGAAGAAATTATGGGATGTTTTTGGAGTTAGTCCAAATAACTCTCAAACTTTGGTATTACAAATACTGAATCAATAAATTCTAGGTTTAGATTTAGAATCCTTTCCCTCTATCATTTAGGACCTCTCTCTTATCAACATCCTAATGTTGTGTTAGGGTTAGAACTAGCTCAGGGATCTACACCATTAGGGGGAAAGCTATTATTTAGGCAGTCTAGACTCATAGATACTCTAGATCCAATCATTCTTAAACTCTAAATTTATTCTAGACTAGAAGTCCCCTAGGTCAATGTGATCGAGGTCTATATCTATCATCTTCATAGTGTTGGATTCTAGATTGAGATTCACCCCTAGTCCTTATGACTTGAACTTCATCTCCTTCCCAGACATAAATTTTGGAGGGAATGCTTAGTGAAAACCAAATACAAAAGCTAGTGGGATTTATAGGTGTTAGAAGTAGGTAGAATATTTGATGGAGATTGGAAGTGCTCTAAGTAGGTGAAAAGTCCATGAAAAAGTGTTTCTGTGAAATTAGGTTGAAATCTCTGGAGGAGATTAGAGGTGCAAAATGTAGGTCAAAGTTTTGGTGGAACTTGGACGTGTTTAGAGTAATAGGTAAGTCTGTGGAACTAGGATTTACTTGAAATAATGGAAAAGTCCATGGGGATGAGAGGTATATTTTGCAAGGTGAAAACCCATGGGAATGAGAGATGTTTGAAATAATGGAAAATTTCATGGAGATGGGAAGTTTATGTTGTAGGTCAAAAGTCCACATGGACTTGAAAGGATCAAACAAGGAATATTCCCAACTGGTTAGCAAAATATTCATTGGTATATTCTCTATGAACTTTACAGAAACCCTAGATGTATTTGCTCATTTGAATTGGAAAACACTAGACTTTCTCATCATGAAAAAACTTTGGGAAATATTTGAGGAAAATAGAGAAAAACTATCCATAACACCACTTAGATAAATCTAAAAACCCTAATGACACCAAAATAAGAAAATCCATAAACAATAACTAGCTTCTCAAAATGAATTACAAGAAAAAATATAGAGCAAGATTGATTACAAGGAATGATAGATTAAAAAAGTAAAGGGGATTCAAAAAATACCATTTAGGGTTCAAAAATAGCATGGCATTTATTCACAAACATGGCTTGAGGTTCGCAGGGTTGTGGTTTGGCACGTGGCTCAAGGTCAAAGTCATAATCCAATGTGAGATCTCAAAATGCAATTGGTAATTTTTTGATAATGAATAACGAATCCCTAATTTACACTTATTTATAGACCTTCTATAATTAATGCATTCATGGTGGCGGTTGGTAGGAGTCCAGAGTCCTTAAGTACTCTTGAAAATTTTCAAATTGTTTGTTGACCCCTAGATTTTTCAAGAAAGGATAGGTTGACCTCTATGAAAATAGGAAAGTAGAACTCCAAGAGCAATTTGAAATTTTTAAATTTTGTAAAGTGCACTTTGGGTTCCAAATTCTGTACCTAGAGTGTTTCACGAGAAGTGGAACTCTGCCTCTAATTTGCAATTTTGTAAATTGCAAATTGTAGTTTGAGTTTTGGATTTTGTAGGGTGTTTGATTTGCAGGATCTGAAACTCTGCTTGGAATTTGCAATTTTGTAAAATAGTAAATTGCAAGTGGGTTTCTAGATTTTGTCAGTTAACGAATTGAAAGATTTAGAGGTCTGGCTATAATTTGCAATTTTTAAAATTGTAAATTGCAGTCAGATCTCTTGATTCCACCAACTAATGTATTACGGGATCTAGAACTTGGAATATAATTTGTAATTTTTGAAATTGTAGGTAGAGTTATGGATTCCATAATACAAAGAAAATGTGTGATTTTGGGTCAATTCAAGACACTTTTCCAAAAAATTAGGGGGTCTCCCTTAGGGTACTTGATGTTTTGATACTTTTAGGACAAAAAATATCAACATTTTTGGTGACCTCTAGGGATGATTTCCTACTAATCAATTTCTTTCCAGTAGCCTTCTAGTTCATTGGGTATGGAGTCATTTTAAGATTTACACACTTTTAACAAGAGAAGAGAAAATTTGGGATTTGCCTAAACAAGAAAAAAAAAATAGGTAAAAATAGAACAAACTAAGGAAACAAAAACTTCTAATGAGTTGACTTGTGTAAAAGGACTTAATTTTGGAAAACACAACTAACCCTATTATATATAAAATTTTATTTTTTGGAATCAATTCCTAATTCAAAAGCAAGCTTTGAGGTATATCCCATTGACTGGGATAGGTAGTTTTGATCCATTGAGCTTGGATAACTAGAATGTATTAGCTCTTTTGCACTGAGTTATAATATATGGACCACTCCATATTATATTAAACTTGGTGTGTTTGCCTTGTTTAGCCTTGTCTACATCCCATTTGAGGACCATATCTCCTTGATTAAAGCTCTTATCAGATGCCTTTTCATCAAAAGTCCTCTTTTTTTATCATGATTTTATTCCAAGACTTTCATTGATTGGTTCTTAATTTCTTCTAATTTCATGAGTTTAGCCAACCTTACTATCATTTCATCATTTTCAATTAAATCCAATTGGTGATTGAGCTCTAGAGATGGTAACTCAATTGATAGTGGAACTTGGGCTTCCCTTCCATATACCAACATGAATGGGGAGTTATCAATGGCTCTCTTAGGAGTAATTTTTTCAACCCATAATGTTGATTTTAACTTCATGTGTCATGTCCTTTGGTTATCTTCCATTGTTCTTTTGATAATTCTTTTGAGGTTCTTATTGGTAGACTTAGCCAAGCCATTACCTTGAAGGTAATAATTGGAAGAAGTAATAAGGTATACATTATGATTTACAACCCATTCACTCACTTAAGTGCCCATAAATTCTTTAGCATTATCTGAGATAATGGTGTAGGGAACACCAAACTTTGAGACTATGACATCCATGAATTTTAGAATAGATGCCTCCATGGCATATTTTAGTGCAACTACTTCAGTCTATCTTGTGAAATATTCTATTATTATGAGGACCCATTTGTGACCTGAATTCAATGGTGGATTGATCATACCAAAGAAATCCAATCCCCATTGAGCAAATAGTTCATCTGATTGAATTGGTCTGAGAGGGAAAGCTGCTAATCTTTGATTACCTATGAAGAAAGCACACTTATTATAGTTCCTTACCCATTGGTGGGCATCCTTGAATAATTTAGGCCAATAATATCCCCCTTATCATTATTTTTATGGTTGTATTTCTTGTAGAGAAATGTCCACCTAATGGGCCATCATGAAATTCTTAGAGTACCTTGGGGACTTGATTGTGCTTGATACATCTTAAAATGATTCCATTCATATATTTTATAAACAATATTCCATCAACAAGAACATAGGTAATGGATTGGAATCTAAAATACATTTTCTTGGATTGTTGAAAGTCATATGGGTACTCATCAGTCTACAATAAAATGGTCATGTCATAGAGCCAACTATTGAAAAGAGGTGGATCAGATGGTTGAGATGCACTTTGAGCATACACTATTTTAAATACTGCTTCAATAGTCTTGATATTAGAAGCCAATTTTTCACACAATACTTTTCCTCTTACAAGCTTTTTGATTTTGATGTCCATGTCATATTCCATGACCTTTGTGATCCATCATGCTCTTTTTTAATTTATCTCCTAGCTCAACAAGAAATCTTTGACACTTTGTTGACTTACCATCAAATGAATTTTATTGTTGGAGAGCATATTCCTAAAAATTTTGAGAGCCTTGATCATAGCATATACTTTTTTCTCCACAAAATTATAATTTTTTTCATAATCCTTCAAGGATTAACTGAAGAAAGATATTGGTTGTTCTAATTGTTCTTGATTCTACTAAGTTAGAATAGTTGAGATGATACCCTCCCCTCCAAACACATAGATAATGAAATCTTTCTCATAGTTGGGGTTGACTAGGGTACGAGCATGGGAAATATCTTGTTTGATGGCTTCAAAGCTATTTTTTCCCCTCTTGTGTCCAGTTGAAAATGATACCCTTCTTGAGCATTACAGTAAGGGGTTTTGCCATAAAGGCAAAATTTGAAAAAATAATCTTATGAAGTTAATTTTTCTAAGAAAGATCTGTAATCCTTTCTTATGGCTTGGTAGTGCTAATATAGATATAGTGCTAATTATCTCTAGGTCTATTATAAGACCCTCCTTTGAAATAATTTGTCCTAGTAGTTTCCCTTTATGAACTATGAAAATACACTTTTTGGGATTAAGGGAAACCCCAAATTCTTTGCATCTTTTAAAAATCTTTCTAAGGTGATCCAAGTGTGCATCAACATGCTTTGAGTAAACATTGATATCATCTAGGTATACTAAAATCATCTCATTTATCAAACCTCTAAAAGTCATGTCCATGGCTCTCTAAAATGTTGCACTAGTATTAGTCAGACCAGATGACATATTTTTGTATGCATACATACCCCATTTTATGGTGAAAGTAGTCTTGAACTGATTTTATTCTTACACAAGGATTTGGTTATAGCCAAAATAACCATCTAGAAGAAGAACCTTTCAAATCTTGATATAGTTTGCAGAATTTGCTCCATAGGGGGAAAAGGATAATGATCCTTTAGAGATGCTTTATTCAGATCTCTAAAATCTACACAAAGCCTAATTTCACCATTTTTATTTCTTACAAGGACCAAATTAACAACCTAAGATGAGTGCTTGATAGGAAAAATAATATTAGTTTCTATCAGTTTAGATAGCTCAATCTTCATCAAGGGTTTTGGTTTTGGATTAATCAATCTCTGCTTCTATCTAATAGGATTGGTATTTGGATCTAATTCTATTATATGTTGGGCTAAAATGGGGTCAAATTCTCTTAGATCATGATCACTCCAAGCAAAGTTATCATCAAACTCTTGACACAACTCAACAAAATATTATTTTTTAAAATCATTGCATACCTTCCCTATCTTTAGTGATTTACCTTTTGAGATGACTACTGGCTCACAATCTTCTTCATTCATTGTGATGTTCTTTTTTCCTTTCAGTTGATCATCTGAATTGAAGATGTTCTATAGAGTAACAAGACCCATAGGTAGTTTGTTTGTTTTCAACTGGATTATTTTATCTCCATATTAATCTTGGAGTCTTGATTGGTTCTTATATGAGAATTTAGATTATTCTCTCAGGAAGTTGACAATTTATTGGTCACTATCAAAGACTTGCCAATTGATTGCATTATCAAGAACAAATGGCCTTACTATCAAATTTACATGTTGACTATTTTTCTTCTTTATTTCTTCAGGTAGGTCATATTGGGAGCCTACTGAGGCCATACAATCAATATCTTTTTTTTGTGTTATTGGTACCACTTGAATGTTCAAAGTGGTAAAGTTCTCTAACGCGTCACAAACCCTATGTTTGTAAGATCTTAGCAAATTATTCTTAGTTACACTTTTGTATCTCACTTGGTTAATATTGAGCTCACTATCACCAAATATTTGTAGGGATTTTATCCCTCTCTCCTTGACCAATTGTAGGCCTCAAGTCAAAGCCTCATATTTAACTACATTGTTTGTGCAACTAAACTGAAGTCTGAAAGAATAGAAGTATCTCTCCTTTTAGGGAGAGATCAAGACAATACCTATACCTACACCATTTCTTCTTCTTGAACCATCAAATAAAAATTTCCATATTCCTTGAAGATCTTCATTTGGATTTACTAGGTTTAAAATAATTATGTCAGTTTCATGAATGTAATATGTACTCAACCCTATTTCTTGTATATAGTCATAAAGATCAAATTAAAGTCTTGATCCCCATTCATCTAGATGAGTGTCTTGAATTTATTCTATAGGTGTTGTAACTTCATGATCAATCTCCTCTTCCTAGTCCTATAGTATATAATTTATGTCTACAGGGATAGGATTGTATGGATCAATATGGTCTTTTGTGATTGGAACAACTCTTATTATTACTCTAGTTTTATATCTCATCTTAAGAAACATGTGTGACCAATCTGCAAATATATTCCTCCCATCTTTGTAATCAAATCTCATGAAATACAAATGGCAAAGGGAGGAGATCTATAACTGAGATATCTTAAGAGATTGCCAAGCTTGGATAAGTATGAATAGTGAGATTTAGCCCTTTTATGTTCCTACTATTTGAACAATAGTCTTATCTAATTGAACAACTCCTTTACTGACAGGTGTATATTTTATACCAAGCGCATCAATTATTTTCTTGGGCAACATTGAACTGCTAGCCCCTAAATCTACCATCAAATTATAAATGAGATGCTTCCCTACTATAAGTGAAAGATAGAAAGGGGGAGGCTTAGTACTTTCACTTGTTTTAGTGTTAATTTATGGTTGACAAAAATTAATTATAGAATTAAGTCCCTTGGATGGAACCTTGTCTATTAACTGAAATTTTTTCAAAGCCTCTTATGGAAAATCCCTTTACATAGGAATGGATAGTGCTTCCCACATAGTAACATTCAAATTAGTCTTCTTCATTTGCTCAACAATGTTGAAATGAATATTACCAACCTTTATTGGTGCCTTTACAAGAGCTATGTCTTCCTTTATGAGATTTGAAATTGTCACTTTTGCTTTGGGCAGGCTCATAGGTAAAAGAGGTGGCCTTTGTACTGTGTTACTCTTTGTAGGTTCTTGTACAACTTTAAAATTTGTAGCTTGTTCCAACCTGGGGGGTTACTCACTTTCTATTCTCTTTTCTTTGAACGTGTATTGGCTTCCACCAAAACTCCACCATTGAACAATGTCTCCTCTTGATTCACACCACAAAAATCTTCCTCTTGCTAGTTTAGAAGAGTAGACTCTCCTTGAGTAGGTTCTTATGTATCTACTTGTTGGGAAGTGGATTCTTCTTATTGTCCTTGTATACTTGATATGCCTTGCACCATCAAAGCTTGATTGATAAAACCATTAGGACAAGTATTCTGGTTATGAAGTTGAGAGCAAGGATAACACCACTCATAATTTTATGTTAAGTTATTCTGAATAGTTTCAATAGCTTTGGTGGCACCTAGTGTAGGTAAAGCATGAATGTTTGGAGGCTTTGCTTATATATTCTAACCTTATGGCTATGAATTTCCTTGGTATGGCTACCTATTGGGTTGGTTTTTAGGTTAGCCTGCTGATAAGGCTTGTATTTCTAAGATTGATGCCTCTTCATTGTGACTAGCTCATTACCAAAACTCTTGAGTAGTGACTTAACCTCATATAAGTCATCTATAGGAGCGGGAGCTAAAGATGGTGCTTTGCTTGTGGTGGGAATTGGATCAATTATAGGTGGTATAATAGGATGCATTTATAGAAATAGAGGCATTGGTGGCCTTCAATTAAATTTTAATACTTTAATTAAATAATTTTCTACCCTTATTGTAATTTCACAGGCATTAGGAAGTGTGGTGCCACCCATTGACTGGATCAAGGCTCTCAAGTAATATAGGAAAGCATTTTTTAGAGTTGGTTTGACCAATACTAGAATTCTAGTCCATGTCTTCTGAAAACAAAAATTAAAATTAGTCATGTGCTCATGAGGATCCCGTTGAATAGAAGTTAACTATTTAACCAAGGAAAGGTGGTCATTCTTGTCTTCAAATTGAGTACATAACATAGTGTCTAAGTCATCCCAAACTTGAATAGAGTTGGGATCAAGACCTTTGTACCACTGTAAGGCTTTACCTTTGAAAGATGAGACTAGGAGCCTGATTGCAACATTATCTTTTACCATGTTGTGGACTAAACACAAATTATAAATATCTTATATGTATTCCATAGGAGTGGTGTGAGTTTCACCATTAAAATATGGTAGGATTTTTAAATACAAGGTAGGTATATCATCATACTGGGCAAACTAGGGTGGGATGGCTCCATTGAAAGCTATGAAATTTAAATTTATAGCCATTATGGGAGGTATGAAATTGATGGGAGTACTTGGAGGAGATGCAAATCAAACTATAGGATATACTCTAGGGAAAGGTACAATCAATTTTGAATTTCTTTTTAAGGAAATGATAATTCCAAAAAATTAGCTCTCTTACCTTTAGTAGATGATCTTGTTTATTTTCTTGGCATATGGTGCTCTAAAGGTTCTTTTGCTAGAAAGCCTTTTTTAAGAATGCTTGCTGGCTTATCATGATTTTGAATTTGTAACTTAAGTTCTTGTTATTTATGTAACCTTTCTTACATATCTATAATTTTTTCCTTGATAAATTATATATGTGAGTGATTTGCCTTAGGATGTTCAACAAATCCCAAACCTTGTTGACCAACATTATCAACTGCTAGAATAGGAGTAGTGATGCCTTGGGCCTAATTACCTAAACCCTAACCATGATAATCAAATTGATGTAGATATTTTTGACCAAACCCATACTTATTTGAAAGTTGTTCCTCATTTTGGAGAAGTATATTGGCATGTTTTTCTTGCTTTACATGTGCTTGTCATATTGTTTCTTGTTGTGATTGTGCTTTGTGAATCTTTTTTTATTTTGAGTTATGCTTTGGTAACCATTTTTGTACTATTTATGAACTTGAACCTCTTTGAATTTATAGATGTGACATTATATATTTTTTGGATGATGTATCATTGTTTGATTCATATATATCCATTATATGTTGTATTTTCATTTTCAATGCTAAACATGAATCAGTGTGGTGCCCATGCATTCTATGATATGCACAATAATATCTAGATCTCCTCATTAGGTGTAGAGGGGGTAGGTTGATCAACTTAGCTTTAATCATTTCCATTAGTACCTCACTTTAAATCTTATTTGACTTTGAATTATTTTTGAATCACTAGTTGTAGATGTATTTTGTTGTGATTTATAGTTTAGATATGAAAGAGTATTAGACAGAACATTACTAGGTATAGATGCATAGACAAGGTTTACTCTAGCATGTTCTGAAGACTATGTACATGCAATGTGATTTGCCAATAATGTGACATGTTCACTTAATAAATAATTTTTATTTTGTAAATATGATATTAGCTTGCTCATACTGATAATTTGATCCCTTGGAATCTCATAAGTACAAAACCTAGTTGATTTTGATTGAACATATAGGCACACACCCTATAAGGAAGAGGTGTAAATAAGCTAAGTATGGGGATTAGTGGTAATGGTATAGGCTACTTCATCTTGTGGAGTGATAGCATGGACCTAGTTAGAGGGAAAGTAGTTATCACCCTCATGGGGATGAGGAGGAGAATAAGATTCTTTCATGTACATAAGATATGACATTGAAACTTGAAACTTGGTTGTTAGCTTATGTAATAGATCCTCTATGTATGTAAGGATTTGTTTCTTAATTGAATTTTTCATAAGAGAACAATGACATGATAGAGGTATAATGAACTATGACATATATTTCAATTGATATAAAACATCATATATACATGAATTTATGTATTTTTTGAGTTCATTTCGAATTAAAGGGAACAAGAATGCAAATGAAAGTATTAAACTTTGCATCAAAAAGTGATTAACTTCTTCTACCATTATTATCATGATTATATGAAATACAAATCAAGAGATATAATCTGAGTGATGGAAATGTAAACCCTAGGGTTATCTAAAGTTAGGGTTTGGTAATGATTAAAGTTCACCAAATGTTTTAACTTTGTAAGACTTAACAATGTGTAAATCCTATGTTTTTTAAAGAGTAGAGTAGAATAAATTAGGTAAATAATATGCAATAAATACAACCACTGATTTATTATAAAATTGACTAGTTTTAAGTTTTATAAAAATATTAATAAATAGTGTAAGTAATAACTTAGCTGGAAAAAAATTGAGACGGGTGATCTAGATGTTGGAAACTGAGGTGGAAGCTGGTTTGAATGTTGTAAACTAGATCCTAGTGTTATAATCCCTCATAAATGGTATCACCATAACTAGATAGTAGTGCCATTATTGTAAATGTGGTCATAGTGTCATGATATTAGCAGTAGTATCCTTTATGCAAGACTGTCCTAAGCTTCTGGGTGTACTTATGTCTGATCTCTGAGGTTTGTTCCTACGTATAAGAGTTATAAAACCATGTATTTTTCTTGTAATGAATGATTTAGTGAGAAAACCTTAATACTCCATGTATCTAGGGCATTTAGCTGATATGATCTGAAAGTGTGTTTGTTAGTAGGGTAAGTTGGATAGCTTCAACACTATGCTATAAAGAGAGTTGCCTACATGTCAATACTCTGAGGAGGGATCAAGCCTAATGTAGTTCTCCCCACTTAAGTGCTAGTGCAAGTGCAAGTGAAGATAGTATGAGAGTGGCATTACTTGCCTTCAATGTGTTTAAGACTAGAAATCTAGGTAATTTGAGATTACGATTGTTGTAGATGGTAGTATGTAGAAGTAGGGTAGAATAAAGATTGATAACCTTAATTATGCACAACTTGTTTTAAGTTTGAATGTTTATTTTTCATCTCATTTCCACCTAGTGGTTATAGGGATTAAATTCATATATTTATACTTTTAGGTTATTACATTGTTGGAGATGGTCTGCCCATCACCATTCAAACCAAGACTCAAATAATGGATATCACAATGTGGTTTCCAAATATCATAGTTAAAAAAATGGGTTTTTGTATAGGGTTTCTAACCCACATGGTCCAAACCACCCCCAATTTTCTCACTACCATGAATCTATGGAAGATAATTGTTTCCCTCTCCCTCGCCATGTGATGCAATAATCGGTTAATATGCTATACAATTTTAACCTTGCAAATCCTCTATGGTGGTGTAAACCTACTAAAATAATTATTGAATAAAATCTAATTTAAACGGTATTTTTTCCATAAATCAATTAAAAATCAAGCATTCTTTATTTTTTTTAAATAACTTGATTCGTTATTTTTCCTTAAGTGGATTGTTTCCATTTGAGTTGCACATGTGAGTGTGGGTGGATTGGTTAAGACTTAGTGAGCTTATGTTGAAGAAGTCTCTAGTTTGAATCCCACCTCTATAGTTGATTATAAATATTTTAGTTAAAGTACATATAATTTTTTGTACAAATTTGATTAAAATGGGTCATTAAATAATGAAAAATGAAAATTGTAATAAATCTTGATAGGTAAATCATTTTGGAGTGTCATTTTATTCAAAAGTTCTTATTTTTGGTTCTCATTCCATTAGATCCATCTATTTTTTAATCACACTAAAATTATAAAATGCCAAAATCTAATAGGTTGATCAGAAATAATTTCTTGGGGGATCTTGTGGTATGACTTATCTTCACTCTTCTTTCATGTCTTATTTTTATTTTTGAAACAAATTTTATAAAATGTGGATGCTAATTTGATAAGTCTACTCATGCCATTTAACTTTTATTAATGGAAATATAAAATAAAAATCATTATGAGGAGCAAGGGTTTACATTACATTACAATGGCCATTGATACTAAACCAAATGCCACTACAAATAAAATTAAATGGTTTAACCATTGTGATAAAGCCTTTGAATTGTTGTGTCTTTTTGTGTCTCTTAATCTACTCTTTCATGTTGGATATACAAAAAACCATAATGAAGTATGGACCACACTATAAAATCTCTTTTGGAAGCTAGATGTGATGAGAGGTCATGAATTGGAGAACGAGCTCATTAGTTTGAGTCCTAGCAGTTTTGACACTCTACAAGATTTTTTCACTAAGTTTAAGTCTTTGATATTTTAGTTAATTTAATGTAGAATATATTATAAGGATGATCAACTGGATCTTTCTATACTCTCTAAACTAGGTTCAAAGTACTTTGTATTCATCTCTACTTTCCATGTTACCAAAAATTGCTCTTGGAGCCACATGGAAAATGCCTTCTTCAGATATTTTGTTACTAATTTAACTCAGGAGAAAGATAAGTTCATTTTTATGGGTACATTGAAGTCATCAAAACTACATGCTCTAATTGCTAGCAATGGGAAACATAAGGCTTCAAATAACAAGGAGAAGAAACAAAATAAAAAAGATCAAGAGGAAGAGGATCAAAATCTTGTAGCCTCGAAATCAACCAATGAGACATCCTCTTCCAGTGTTAATCCTAAGAAAGAGAGGATAAATTTGGGTATTGATTTGGAAAGCATGATGAAATCAAATGTTTGAAAAAATAGATTGAACACCTAACTAGCCTTCTTGAGAAGAACAATATAGGTGATCATGAGTCTATAAAACCAAGTTCATTAACCCTAGAATCCTCCAAGGCAAATGGATATTGTAGAGAAAAGGCAAAAGAATATGGTAAGGAAAAAATAAAAGGTAGGGTCCTAGTTGTAGTTATAGCTCAGACTCTTACATGGGTTATAAACTCTAGTACATCACATCACATGGCTTATTCATAAGTAGAGTTCACTTCCTTGGAAATATGTAGCGTGTACACTAATTGATTGGGTGATGACACTTATATACACGTTTTTAGGATAGGGTCTGTTGAAGTGAGTGGTGGAAAATTCAATAATGTTCTAAGTATTCCATCACTTTCAACTAATCTCCTATCAATATACTAGATTACTCACCTTGGTCTAGGCATGAGAATTGAATTCATTTTAGATTTAGTGTATTCCAAAGAGTTGCATAGTTATACTATAATGGTAGTGGGAATATTCAATCATCAGACTCAATTATATACCTTCACACACTTTATCCCTAACTCTCCTTTGAATTCTTATTCATCGGACTCACCTAGACTTGGTGACATTTATGAGCCTGAGCACATCTCTGATGATGAATCATCTTCTATCACACATGACTACAATAGTGATGGGGACACACCTATACCATATCCTTGTCACCCTCCAGACATTTAGGAGTTATTTCTTGATCGATCCACTTTAGACATTATAGGGATAAGGTACATTGATCTAAGACTCATCAAATATTAGGTAGTATAGTACATAGTTATAGGGCATTCCACATTCCTTCACCTCTACTTCCAATGCACCATCATTGCATAGAGAAATTGGCTCATCTACTATACATGAAGAGTACAATTCCTTATATAGGAACCACACCTTAGTTTGACATCCATCAGGAACTTGGCAAACATATTCACTATTCCAAGGTGATCCACTCTTCATTGCATCTTCTTCTAATCCATAGTCACTCAAGTGAACTCCTTTTGAGGATATGTGGTAGTTATAGGTAGTTATATCTTTTAGTGGTTTTTAGCCATCTTTTCTTCTTTTCTATCTTTTAATAAGGAGTTTTTCCTATGAGTTTTCTTCCTTTCTCCACTTTATGAGAGTTGATTTGTACTTGGATACCTTATTAGGCCTAGTTGTTGAGACCCAATTCTTCTATCCATCTAAGCTATGCTTAAGGGGGGGTGTTAGTGTAGGTTTTTATTTCATTAATGGTTTTTTTCCACACATGTTATTTAGCTTGCTTAGGTATTATTAAATCACCAGGGAAGATAATCATACATGCATGAGGATGTTGGGTCATGCCTCTCTTCCACGTATATATATACCTTTCCTAAAGCTATTATAATCAATTGATTAAGGAATTTAATGTATTTATTCTTGTATATTTCTAAATACAAGCATGATTATTGTTACTCCCTTAACCATTGGTGTGTCTAGGGATATGTGTGGCCCACTTGTGGCTTACATACCTCTTTTATTTACTTGTTACATTTCTTTATGTTCTTAGATAGGTCAGCCTATGGAATAACCTTAGCTAAGTAGACTATATATAGGAGGTAGTGGTTAATATTTATTCTTATGTTAAGTATTTTGCTATTAGTACATTTATGTGGAGGTTTCCCCCTCAAAGTAGTTTTGCTATATTATCTAGTATATTATTTTTCTATCAATTATCACTATGTGATCTATCATATTTATTTATTTTATGTAATATAAAATCATTTTGTGTGAACATATAAGTAATTTCATTACAAGTGGTATTAGAGATTCGATTTAGGCAAGTTTTCTATGGCATTTTTTTAAGATTTGGTGAGGCATGGCTTGTGGGAGAGGTGAGAGAAAAAAAGCATAACTTGCAATCCGAGAAGAATTAATTCTTTTTGTCAGCACAGTATTGCTTAAAACATTTTTTTGAAAAAAAATATTTAAAAAAAAAAGTTTGGGAAATTTATTTTCCCCTTGCACAATTGCAGTCATTGGATTCATCTTAGTGAGATGATCACAATGGTATATTCTATCGGTACACTTTTTAGGTACCAAAATTTTTACCCTAGCGCATAATGGCAGTCATTGGATTCATCTTGACAACGTGATCACAATGGTACCATTTCTTGGTACAATTTTTTTGAGTTCAAAACTCTCCTAGGGTTTGTATATGGTAGGTCTAGGTACTCGAGGAAGAAAAGGGGGGAAAGAAACTCCTAAGACTCTTTATGTCGATGACATAGAATCTATAACTTCAAATCCAGTGATTTCTCAGCTTCAAGTAGACATAAAGAACTTGGTGAGGCATGATGACTTTGTTGTAGTCCAATCTAATGTTTTAGAGATGTGTGGAGAGATTAATGGGCTTCATAATGAATTGCAAAATATCACTACAGAATTGGTTTCCCTTACATCTCAATTTAATCCCAATAACCCTCCACTTCAGCATTCAAATCCTCCTCTCAGCAACTCCCATACTAGTATGAAACTGATGTTGCCAAAAGTGGACATGCGTAAGTTTGATGATAAGGATCCTCTCACTTAGATTACCCAAATTGAGAATTTATTTGAGCTACATCAAACCCCTAGTTCTTAGTGGGTGATAGTGGCATCCTTGTATCTAGAACCTGAGTAATTCATTTGGTATCACTGGTTATGTACTCAAAAGAAAAATAATGGTGCTCATTTTACATGATTTATTTTCACTAAGGAGTTGTTAGCTCATTATCAAAATATTGTCTTTGAGAACTATTTCAGCCAATTAATCAAGCTACGGCAAATAAGAACTATGAAGGATTATATTCATTAGTTTTAAAATCTCTCTTTATGGGTGGAAGATATCACTGAGGAAAATTTGGCTGATCTATTTTTGGGTGGCCTCAAATATAGCATCCAATTTGAGGTTTGAATGTTTAACCCAACATCTGTATCAAAAACTATCCCTAAGGTACGCATGATAGAAGAAAAAGAGATGGTCAAAAGGAAAAGTTTCACTATTGGTCATGATCGTAACTTTCCAACACCATCATTTCCACAACCCACCAGATTAACACAATGACAAATTGAGGATAAGCAATCCAAAAGATTATGTTATCATTGTGACAAAAAATGGAGCAAAGACCATTGTTGTGCTGAAAAGAAGTTTTTTTATATTAAAGGTGCCAATGATGATGAAGATGATGAAGAAGTACATGATGAGGATGTAGAAATTCTTGAGGAGGAATCTGAAGACTCTCAGCCTACTATTTTTTGTTATGCCCTTTTAGGTATTAGTACTCCCTAAACTCTTAAGGTGATGGGTTTCCTTAAGAAACAAAAGGTCACTATCTTGATTGATTTTGGGAGCACACACAACTTTATCCACAGTAAGTTGGCTACTCATTTGAACTATTTCATTTATCCATCTCTAAAATTTTAGGTTATGATTTTAGATGGTGGTACTATCAATTTTTCAAGAAAATGTCATAGTATTAAGTTGGTCATGGGAGACTTCTTATTGAATTATCCTATCTTTGCTTTTCCCATGGGTGGAGCTGATATTGTTCTGGGAGTCCAGTGGCTCACCACTTTGGGCACTATTGAGATGAATTTTCAAGAATTATTCATGCATTTTCATTCTAAAGAAAGGACATTTGAGCTAAGGGGATTAAAGGTTAAATATCCATAACTTGTTATCTCCCATCAAATGACAAAGATTCTCTATAAGGGTGTTGAGGGATTTGTAGCTCACTTGTTTTCTATGGAAGTACAACCAACTTAGCCATCTCCACCTCTTGATTTGCAACAAATAATTGATGCTCATTCTATTTTTTTTAGAGACATGCCAAAAGGACTTCCACCTAGCTGCACACATGATCATGCTATCACACTTATTCATGGAAGTAAACTACCCAACATTAGGCCATATAGGTATCCCTATGCCCAAAAAAGTGAAATTAAAAAGATGATACAGGAGATGTTGGATGTAGTTATCATTCACCATAAACAAAGTGAATACTCTTCACCAATTTTCATGGTGAGAAAGAAAGATGACACCTGGAGGATGTGCCCTGACTACAAAGAACTCAAAAAGTACACTATTAAAGATAAGTTTCATATTCCTGTCATTGATGATTTGCTAGATGAATTGATTGGTGCTCTTTATTTTATTAAGTTAGATCTATGTTTTGGGTATCATCAAATCTGGATCTATGATGAAGACATACCTAAAATCACTTTCAAGACTCATGAGGGCCATTATGAGTTTTTGGTTATGCCTTTTGGTCTAATAAATGCCCCATCTACTTTTCAGATTTTGATGAATACTATTTTAAAGCCATTTTTGAGGAAATTTGTTCTAGTATTCTTTGATGATATCCTCATTTATAGTAAAAATTGAGAAGACCATTTGCAACATGTGAAATAGGTACTCTCCATTTTGGAGCAAAACCAATTGTATGCCAAACCTTCCAAATGTATTTTTGGGGCTGGTGAGGTTGAATATTTGGGTCATTTGGTGTCTTATGAAGGAGTGAAAGTGGATCCTAAAAAAATCCAAGCAATGGTGGAATGGACAATTTAAGACACTCAAGCAACTCCAAGGATTTTTGGGGATTACTGGTTACTATCACAGGTTTGTCAAAAATTATGGTAGTATTGCATCCCCACTCACCTCTTTGTTAAAGAAAGACTCCTTTCAGTGGACTGATGTATCTACCTGAGAATTTGAATAATTGAAATTGGATATGTGCACTAATCTCATATTAGCCACTCCTGATTTTTCTAAGACTTTTATGGTTGAATGTGATGCATCTAGGTATGGTATGGGTGTTGTACTCATGCAAGAAGGCATATCATTTGCATTTGAAAGTCATCAACTAAAGGGTGAAAATCAGCACAAGCCCATCTATGAGAAGGAAATGATGGCCATTTTGCATGCAGTTAAACAATGGAGACCTTATTTGATGGGTCATCTCTTTCAGGTAAAGACTGATCATGACAGTCTCAAATATTTTTTAGAACAAAGGTTGTCATCTGAAGAACAACAAAAATGGGTAACTAAGATGTTAGGCTATGATTTTGAAATAGTCTAAAAAAAAAACAAGGATTATATGGTGGTAGATGCACTATCCATAAAAGATGAATCAGTTGAGTTATTGATATATGCCATAACCATTTTGCAAGTAGATTGGCTAGATGAAACACGATCAGAATGGGAACATGATAGTGATGTGCATGATTTGATTTAAAATATTTAGCAAGGTTTAGGTGGATTTGAAAAATTCACATGGAAGGGTAATGCATTATGGTATAAAGCCATATTATACCTATGTAAGAATTCTCTTCTTAAACAAAAAATCCTTCAAGAACTTCATGTAACTCTAATTGGGGGTCATTCAATATTTTTAAAAACCTATCATAGAATCAAGAAAGATTTTTTTGGGAAGGTATCAAGGGGGATATCTAGAATTATGTGGTTGAATGTATGATCTGTCAACAAAACAAAGGTGAAACCATCAGAACCCCTAGTCTTTTATATCCTTTATCGATCCCTAGCTAGCATTGGGAAGAGGTATCTATGGATTTCATTATAGGGTTACCAAGATCCGATGGTCAAAATGTTATCATGGTTGTTGTAGATTGTCTCAGTAAGTATGCTCATTTTTTTTCTTTATCCTAACTATTTGTTGCTACTATAGTAGCTACTACTTTTCTCAATATAGTTTAGAAACTACATGGGACCCCTAAGATCATTGTCAGTGATAAAGATCTCATTTTTACTACTAATTTTTGGATTGAGTTATTTACATGTTTGGGCACCCAATTGACTCATAGTTCATCCTACCATCCTCAATCTAATAGACAAATTGAGGTATTCAACAAATGTCTGGAAGGATATCTCTATTGTTTTATTTTTGATAAAGAGGATAAATGGGTTCATTGGCTGCCACTTGCTAAATGGTGGTATAATACTTATGTTCATCATTCTTCCAAAATGTCTCCTTTTGTGGCACTATATGGATACCACCCTCTGTCCATCACTTCAACCTTGAAGGTCCATCCTAAGGTTTGTGTAGTTTAATAACATATTCACCATCAATAGGAGGTCTTTGCAAGTTTGTGTGAAAATTTAGCTATGGCCCAAAATCACATGAAGCAACAGGCAGATCAACATAGAAGTGAGAGGCATTTTGACATTGGTGATTAGTTCTTTGTCTGCTTGCATCCATACAAATAGATGTCATTCAAGTAACAAAAAAAGGATAACAAGTTGTCCCCTAAGTATTATGGGCCTTATCAGATCTTGCAAAAAATTGGCAATGTGGCCTACAAGTTAGAGTTTCCTTTATCCACTCGCATACATCCAATATTTCATATATCATGCATGAAGAAAGGCATTATACATAGAGTTTTCATTAAAATATAATTATTATAATTAGATGAGGAAGGTAGAGTTATTCTTGATCCTGAGGTGATACTTCAAAGACATACTAAGCAGCTATATTTTAGAGCAATTATAGAGTACCTGATCAAGAGGAAGATTCTACCATATGAAGATGCCACTTGGGAGGATGAAGCATTTGTGAAATAGCATCCAAATTTGCCATAAAATTGAGGATAATTTTGTTTTGAAAGGAAGGGGCTTGTTACACCCTTAACCATTGGTGTGTCTAGGGATATGTGTGGCCAACTTGTGGCTTACATACCTATTTTATTTACTTGTTACATTTCTATATGTTCTTAAATAGGTTTGCCTATGAACAAACCTTGGCTAAGTAGACTATATATAGGAGGTAGTGGTTAGTATTTATTCATTATGTTAAGTATTCTGATATTAGTGCGTTGATGTGGAGGTTGCCCCCTTGAAGTGGCTTTGCTATATTATGCAGTATTATGTTCTGTTGTCAATTATCGCTATGTGATCTATCATATTTGCTTATTATATGCAATATAAAATCATTATATGCAAACATATAAGTAATTTCATTATAATTATCATCACAATAAAATTCTTGTGTGTTTGCTCTACTAAATATCAATTATTGGGAAATTCTATCATGCTCAAAAAAATTATGAGAATATTGTAAATCAAGTTCAACATCACACCAAATGCCACAAAACTTAACTTTTAACATGTAATGATGAAAGAGTGAACATATAGAATGCAAGCATGGTTTCAATATGGTGAGTAAATGTTGATTTCTAACTAGTTGTATCCTATCATGTCATGCTCAAATATAAAAAAAGTATGTAAAAAAATCTAAAAATAAATATGAAAGCTACCTCCATATGTTAACTACAATATCAACTACAACTACAATTGAAATCATAGAAATTATTGCATACAATAATTATCCTTAGATAAACTATCATCGACTACAACATCCATGCATAAGAGACAAGCCACATGTTGAAAAAGCCACCTCTAATAATTTGTAGTAGAACATTTGTTTGCCTATTTATTGAAAACAAATATTCAAACATGTTTCTAAAATCACATATGAGGAAGGAAAACTACCATCTTTCATCGATGCATATATAAATATCCCTTTTTTTGTAGATAGATTGCCACTCATTGAGGCCACACAAACAAGGTATTTCAACAATCAAATAAAAACTAATCAGTAGATAAACATAAATATTCAAGCAAATTGTTTGCATATTCCCTTATTTATCTACTATACCTCCTATTAATTCACCATCATATGAAGCATTCTATTAGATAAATCTCCTATTTTTCAAACCATTCTATAAAATTACATTGGACATTAGTTTAACTAAGCAATCTACATTGTTACACATTGGTAAAAAATCAAGGATTTTTTTATGGCATATTGAGTAGATCTCTACATAGGAAAACAACAATGCTAAATTAAGCAATGATGCTAGTGACATTCAAGAAGATGTATACATGGAAGTGGAAATGCATGAATGGGATCTCTTATCCTGCATTCACCATCAAGAAACATTAAAAAATATGACATCAACATGTTTTGGATTCATGAGTTCAACACCAACCATAATTGGAATCATTCTCAGGTGCTACTCAACTTAGACAAAAGAACACCATAATTTATATGTTCTTAATGCACAGTCACCCAGAATATAGAAGTAGAGTGTGTAAGTGAGTCATTTCCATATGACCTATCAAGAAACTAACAAAGAACCTTCAACATTGTTCTACACCATGCCTTTAAAAACACACAAGATCTACAACTCAAGATTATTATACAAAGAATAATAGATACATGTAAATCTTACTTGATTAACAATATAAAATGTGGCATAAATGGACTTGTAAGGAGAACTCATTCTCATATTTTTCGTCACTCCAACTAGTATCATAACATTTAATATAAATTCATCAATAACATGTTCAAGCCTCTGAATTCTTATCCATGAAATGAAGGCACTTGAAGGATAAAAACTGACAATTTTCCAAGTAGAAATGAGACACATTGACTAAGTGTGCATTGATGAAATGAGCTTCATAGGCCAAAAGATGCTCAACAATATAAATATTCGATTGCATGAGGCATTTACTCAACATAACAACATAGATTTTAGAGGTTGCTCAATTATACCTATTGGTGACATAGGACAACTTCCCCTCATTAATGGCATACCAATGTATGCAAGAAATTCATTTGGCAACACCCTTTGGAAAACATTCAACACGATAACAACATTACACACAAATTTATGTCAATAAGGATGTACTACAAATTAGTTACTATTCAAAAATTTATTAACCAACATTCGAAATGTAAACCCAACAAAATAAGACTAGAATATGTTCATGTCATTAATATCATCCTTTATGCATCCAAAATAACTTGAGAACATTTAAAATTGTTAACACATTTATATGTAACTAAAAAATTGGCAACAATGCATAACAATCAAATGTTAAAATCATTAAACATTCCAATTGTAATATGTAAAACATAACAAAGTAGACATCATGTGACATCATACCATAATGACACTCGAATTAAGAAACTGTGCTTTTATGTAAAGTACAAAAGATCATGTTGATATCCAATCTATGGGTGAAAGCAAGGTTAATTAATGGAGCCATCAAAAAACTTATTCACATTGTCTACAACCTAGATTCGAACCCACCTTCCTTACCCAAGTGTGTGGTCCTTGCATTCAAGAAATAATTTTGTCTCCCACGTGATATTTGTAATCCAACACATCTTCCAATTTATCCTATTGCATGGGGTAATTGTTGCCAAATTCCTATCAATGTTTCATGGGATCTAACCATACATAAAACACAAGGAATGACTCAATAAATACAACAAATGATATTGGCAATATTGATCGTCAAGTGTTGACCTTTTATGGTATATCAAGAGTACGCTCATTGTTCACACTATATATCAACCCTTCATTTACATTTGGCTTGATATGCAAGAATTAAGGATATTATATATGTAAATCTTTGTCATGTCCCCATTCTAGCTGACATCGTTTAGCATGCCAGATTTGCCTATCCCTGACTCTCGTAGGCAGATGTAGGTGGTGAGAGGGTCATGTTTGCGATTTGATGGCTCACTATGCTCCGGGAGATATTATATTATTATGGAGGCCAAAATGTTATATTTTAATTTTAAGTGCACTTTATTTTATTTTTCATAAAAGTACTTTTTTATTTAAAAAGTATAACAAGTTTTATGTGATGTATTACAGAAACTCTTGGAAGTTCCAAAAGTGAATAAATAGACCCTATGGGTCTCTCATTGGGCATCCCAATTTATTTTGATCATTTGAATCTTTTTGAGCATTTATAAGGCTTGATAGTCTGCAAATATTCAGCTAAATCCTTGAGAATGATACCTCTCAAGAGATTGCATAACTGAGGAAGTGGAAGATCTTCTGAAGGGTTGCACATTGGAAGTGGTCTTCAACCATTTTATGTTGAGCTTCATTTGGTATTCAGGTTCAGTTCGAGAATAGAACAATTTTGGCATCCCTTGGTACAAACAGGGTTTCAAATTCATCATTGACTTCAAAAATTCGAACATTACATTTGCAGTCCAATTCTGAGGGAGTTTTATGCCTATATCTTAGTCGTCGGGCACCAAGGGTTTTGAAAAGTAAGGTTGCCGCACCTTCTTGAGCTGATTCAAGTGTATTATCCATTCAAGGAGGTGTCTCAGTAGTAAAGGGGCATTTTTCAATCCAATGGCATGACAAAACTGATACCAGGGCGCAATAAACTGAGCAATTTTTGTTGTATTCAGTGAATTTGTATGGAGGTCACAATAAGGATAGAGCACAGGCCGTGAGACTTGGATAGGTTAGAAAAAAGAACTTAGCGGCCAACAACAACATCAGTTCGTAGTCAGCAATAAAGACAAAATTTAATATTAAAAACTGTTAGCAGCATACGAACGGCGTACAGACAGCTTTTTGGGGCACAGACTATGGACCAGATTCTAGGGAGAGGTTCTATTGTCATCAACAAAGTCATCATTTTCACTGGTTTTTTTTCTAGCTTATTGAGTGGTGGGTATGGATTTTGTGTTCATACAACATATCTAAGCGTAGATCTCTGGCAGCATGAAAGGTCTGTGATTATGCACTGAGAGTATTTAGAATAGGTGCTACTCCCGATTTTTTTATGTAAGATTCTATTTACACTTGCATATATATTCACTTATGTGCCAAGTTTTGTATTCAATTTAGAAAGGATATTATTCTGTCCATCTGAAGGTCGAAATAAGAAAAGATATTATTTGCTCCTAGTTGCATTGTGAATTCTAAGATATCTTGTTGAAAATCTGAAAATTGCAACCTATAGAAAAAAGATCTTTATCTCCATTAAATGGATACATTGGCAAATTCAATTTAGCTGAGTGGATTTATTTTATATTCAGTTTTACACCTACAACAGTATAATTTGATTACTTACCAATTGTTTGACGAAATTCCTTAGTATAATATCAGTGTTTTAGTGATCCTACTAGTAAGGGTCATTACAATCTTAGAAGATAAGAGGAGACAAGACTAAGTGTAATACCTCTTCCACAACATTTACAAAAAATATGGTTTTTCTCAATAAACACAATAAAAATGCATTTTGCAAAAATTGTTTCTCTCATTATAACTCCTCACCCACTCCTCACTCATAATCACTTAATAAAAAAATGTCAAAAGATAAAGACACATTCCTTCTGGCATAACTTGCACCTTCGAAGAAATTGCTAGTATTATATATAATAGATTATGTATGACTAATAATATTAAACAATATTAATTCATAATTACTATTATAATTAAAGTATTATAATATAATTAATATATTATGGTAAGATAATATTATATAATAAATGATATATTAATATATAATAATAGTAATTAATATAAATATATTATAATTAATAATATATAATATATTATAATTATATATTTAATATTTATAATATTTAATAATATATAATAAATAATAATATATTATTATATTATTAATTATATATATATATCATATAATAATAATAATAATAATAATAAATTAGTATTATTATTATCACTATAATATATATATATATATACACAATTATAATTATAATTATGTTAGTATTATAATATTTATAATATGTTGTATATATATATATATATATTATAACTATTAATATATCATATAATATAGGTATAGATATATATTATAACTAAGTGATCATCTACTGCATATATCAAATATACTAAAAACAATCACAACGAACACGAGAATATTACCATATATATATTAATATGATATATTAATAGTTATAATATATATATATATATAACATATTATAAATATTATAATACTAACACACACACACACACACAATTGATATTCACTTTCGAAGGTCAAATTTTCAAGTGATCATATACTGCATATATCAAATATACTAAAAACAATCACAACGAACGCGAGAATATTAACAATGGCCGCATCCAGCCTTAGATACTTTGATGATATTTGAACCTAAGTACATATTGAAAAAACCAATCCACTTTACCATATATCACCCACATCTCATTGGTTATATCAAATCTATTATATATATATATATATATATATATATATATATATAATTCTATATTAAATAATCATATATTATAACACATAATTATTTATTTATTAATATTATAATTTTTTATAATATAATTACCCTATATTATATATAATTATAAAATTAACATTATATATTTATACAAAAATAAACCATCACAATAAACAACTAAAATAAGTCAAATGTTAAACCTGCTAAACCCTTATGCGTGGCGGACACTCTTCATTAAAGTTGATCGATGTGTTTCTCTAACCATTCTCCACCTCACTCCCTATTGTTTTGCACCTATTTCCAACCATCTACCAATGAAACTAAATTATTGTTACCTTACTATTACTTATATACATTATTATACCCTTTTTTAATGTTATATATTATATAAATATTATTGTTAAATGATAAATTATAATTTATATATATTAACTTTATATTACTATATATAATTTATAATTATAATATTAATATATATAATAATATAATATTTAGAAATACACTATTGATAATAATATATATTTAATAAATCAATCTAGAAAAAGAAAAAAAGGCTAGAGCTCAGGAGCAGCAGCAATGAGATCGATGGAACTCTCAGGATAAAGATGTAGGGAAACTAGACCAAAAGCTACAAAACATATTTTGTGGTAGGAGATCCAGGAAGCCCAGGGTTGGTAAGATTATTATGAGTGGTTGGGAAATGTTGGTGATGTTCATGGGTCTCCCTCTATGGGTTTGGAAACATCAGGGTTTGGCAATGGTGTCAGGGGGAGTGTAGTTTGGCCCCAAACCAACTTTTGTGATCCTCAGGGAAGCAAATTGATGGGGAGATCTCTCTAGTCCAAAAAAAAAAAATTAAAGGTTGAGATAAGGAAGGGGTGACTACATTGAT
Source organism: Torreya grandis (assembly GCA_037957365.1). Classification (NCBI taxonomy): domain Eukaryota; kingdom Viridiplantae; phylum Streptophyta; class Pinopsida; order Cupressales; family Taxaceae; genus Torreya; species Torreya grandis. Next base: position 1,358,158 of record JARHVA010003018.1, on the reverse strand, counting down.
CATGGTGGTTTTTGAGAATGGGGATTTTCATGATAATGTCTCCAATCTAAAAAGAAGAGGCTTGATTAGAAATTTTACAAGGAAGTGGCTAGCAATAGGAGCGATGGAGAGTTGGGTTGGAGGCAACTAGGTTCCAAGTTGTAGCATTAAATTTATACCTAAAATATTTTTCATTGTCATCTTCCCATCGATGAAGAAAAAGGTGGAGGTTTTCTATCGAGGACCTTGGTTGCTTGATGGAGTTAGGTTATGGCTACAAAATTGGTGCCCCAACTTTGACCCACTTACTACAAAGAGAGGGAAGTTTCCCATTTAGGTTAGGATGTATGGGCTCCCCATGGAATATTAGGGTGAGAAATGTATAAAATAGATTGGATCCTTAGTGGGGGAATATATTAAAGTGGATTCGAAAACCATGGACAATGTTTTGTCCTCCTACACTCGAGTGTGTGTTCTATTGGATTTAAATGAAGGCATACATGAAACCATTTGTATTAAAACCAGTGAGGGAATAAGGGAGCAAAATATTACAAGTGTAGGTAATTAGGGAATTTCATGTGTGATTTCCCAAGGAGAGGAGAACAAACCCTAAGCACCGGTTCAAAAAGCTAAGCCTAATTCCCTTTGAAAGGTTTTGAAAATTCATGATAATGATCACTTTCACAATTTGGAGTTGGTTGACTCTCATAAAGGACTAGATCTTAACCTTAAAATTCCTAAGGGGAATGGTATTGATACTATGACAATTATATCTCTTAAATAAATATTGTAAGTTGATGAGTAGTTGTCACCCAACACATTGCTGAAAGAGTGCAACTTTATTTTAGAGGAGGCACAAAAAATATCATCCATTATTATAAATGAGAGTGTATATCCAGTAGATAATTGTTCAAAGCTAGCCAATTTAGGAATGGTAAGAAATTTACATTTTGAGGATGATGAGGAAGAGTAACTCAACTCTATAAAGGTTCTCTCCTTGGCTCAGAGGGACTACAAGCTCTCCTAGCCAAATTATGGGGGTGCAAATAAGAAAGGTAGGAAGATAGTTAATGAATGCACTGAGGCAAAGCTTTTGGATAGTAAACAAAAATACATGAAACAATTTTTTTGTTCATATAAATTGTGGGTTGAGGGGGGTGAAATTCCCCTCTTCCTTGCAACGAAGTTACTCTCTTGGAATGTTAGTGGATTTAATGCCCCTAACAAGAGGTTCCTAGTAAGGTGGCATTTATACTTTTAGTTTTTTGATGTGTTCCTTTTTCTTTTAGGGGATTAAAATTTATAAGGAGGAAGTGTAAGGACTAATGAATAAAAATTTGGAATAGACTAAGGGGCTGGTTTTGGATTCTGTAGGGGCTTTAGGGGGATTAACAACACTTTGGGACCCATCAAGAGTTCTAGTTAAATCTTGTAACTCTGGGACTAGTTGGAAAGTATATAATGTAATTATTTTTTGCCTCAAATATTATTTTATTTATCCTTAATGTTTATGGGTCAAATTAGGCAATAGGAAAATCTTATGTTTAGGATGAAATTTAGTAGTAGATTGATCTATTATTGGGTCAATAATGTGTTTTAGGGGGCGATTTTAAGGCCATTTTATCTAGATCTAAAAAGATAGACATGTTATGCAAAGAGACATAATTACATAATTATTTTCTAAGATTTGTGGATGGTATTAATTGATTGATATAGTTCCAAAGAATGGATTGTTTTATTAGACCAATAGGTGGCATGGTTTTAGCAACACTATAGTTTGGTTTGATTACTTCTTGGTCTCCCACAACTGTCTAGACATGGATTGGGTGTGGAGAACAATATTCTACCAATCTCTAGTTAGGATCATGCTCTGATTGAACTCAAAATTAGTGAATATGGGGATCCACCTAAATGCACCTTCAAGTTTGAATTGATGTGGCTCAGGGATATTTCCTTGCCTGATATAGATAAAAAATGGTGGAATAATGGTCTGGTGGGGGATGGATCAATGATGTTTATCATAAGTAAAAAGCTATGACATGTTAAAATGTGTCTTAGTGCTTAGAGTAGAGACTCCTTAAAGAACATCTTTAAATAAATTCCAAGGGTGGAAGTAGACTAAAAGCTCTCAACCAGGTAGTCATGAATGTTAGTATGGATGCAAGATCCTATGTGCGATAAAAATAAATTTTAGTAAAGTTGGAGGAATTACACATTAGGGAAGTAGTGTTATAGAAAAAAAATTCAAGAGAACTATCGATTAAGGAAGGTGATGGTAATACTAAGTTCTTACATAATTCAACAAGGGTGAGAGGAGCTCCAATCATATCTCTTCGATTAAGGCAAGGGATGGGCGAGTGATGGAAGTAATGTTGGCAATTAGGGAAGAATTAGTGGCATGATTTCAAGAGCTACTAGACAATACAAAAGCCTTAGACGTAGAGGCTTAGTCTAGAAGTTTGAATACATTCCTAAAATGGTCACAAAGAGACATAATAATTTTTTTATGACCCCTTTCTCTCATGAGGAAATTCATAATGTTATTTTCTCCATGGGCAAGGATAAAACTCCTAGGTTGGTTGGGTTTCCTGTTGCCTTTTCTCAATTCTTCTTGGACATTGTGGGGAAAGAAATTGTTGAAATGGTGGATGAATCCTGAAGGAAGCAAATGATTGTGGAAAATATCAACTACAATTTTATTTCCTTAATTCCCAAAGGAGATATGCAAATTGATTTTGGGGACATTAGACCATTGTCATTGTGAAACATAGTTTATAAGATCATTTCCAAGGCCATCTCTTTCAAACTTAAAGATATTTTAGGAAAGTTGATTTCTTGTGAATAAGGGGGTTTTGTCCCAGGCAAAAATATTCAACATGGGGTTGTAATCACCCATGAATTATACACTCTATGATCGTTGACCATAAAAAAGGAATGATTTTTAAATTGGACATTAGCAAAGTGTACGATCAGGTAAACTAGAGATTCTTAATGAAAACCTTGGAGATGTTTGGGTTTTCTAAGGATTGGTGCAATTGTATTTTTAATTGAAACATAGCCCCATGTTTTTAATACTTGTTAATGGAGAACCAACTAGGTCTTTGATGCTTCTGAAGGCTTTAGGAAATGATATCTGCTCTCCCCCTTTCTCTTCATCCTAATGGCAAAATATTTTGGGAGGGAAATTATAGGAACTATGACTAGAGGTGTGATTAGAGGTCTTAGGGTGGCAAAAAGACCATGGTCATTACATAAATCATTTATGTCTTAGTAGATAGGATCAACTAAAGACACTTTTGCATGCTTGTGGAAAACATGCCAAACCATCTTAATCTGGACCTTATGGAAGGAGCACAACCAAAAAATTTTCAAGATAAGATTAATAGCTTTGAGGTGCTAATGAAATAAACTTAACAAGAAATATTTGAACATAGGTCAATTCATGCTAAGATGTTTAAGGACACTATTTCAAACTAGGATTCATAGATTATCTCATCCTAATGTTGGTTGAAAGAGCCCCCTATTAATGGGTCAATTATGTGTTCGAAGGCTTCAAGATGTGAGGGCAAGACATATTGGGTGCCCCCCCCTCCAAGACTATTCAAATTAAATTTTGATGAGGATACCAAGGGAACCTAGGGGCCTTAGGTGCAGGTTGTGTCATTTAGGAATGCACTAGCTCTCTTATAGGTGTGACTTCAATGAAGCTCATGGATGGTACCAATAATGAGGTAGAAACACATGCATTAGTTTTAGGGATTGATCTTCTAGCATAATATGGAATTGATTGAGTCCTTATTAAGGGTGATTCAATGGTAATAATCCAAGATTTGTAGAAGAGGAGGGATGGATCTTGGAATATTGAAAACATTCTTATATAAATGTGGGGTATGTTAGATGATCTCAACTTCTATAAGGTTTTGTATTATTTTTGTGAAGCAAACTCTATGGTGAATGGCCTAGCAAATAAAGGGATAACACAAGTTGAATAAATCATTATTGATAATGATTGGGCGAGGTAGAGATCCATTGGGATCCCTTTAGATGTTTAACATTTTTGAGGTGGCAATTTTTTGTGTGGACATTTTTATTATTGAGAAGGTTTTAATTTTTGGGTGTTGGTGGTTTTATTTCCCACATGTGGCACATCTCCTCACAGTTATGTCTTTGAGTTTGGTGATGATGGTAGTGCCTTCATTATAGGATGCCTTTTAAGATTTTGCTTGTTGTTTGAGCTTTGTTTTCAAGTGTTGGTGGAAAGGCTATCAACATGGATCAAATTCTTTAGATGGCATTTAATGAGCCTTTATTATAGGTTAAAGTAGTCTCTAGGGAGATGGCATTTTATGGATGGGTGTTTGATTACCATTTGAAGTAGATTTTCATCATACAATTTGGAAACATTTTACATGTTGTTAAAGAAGTTATTGGTATGGTGTTCATGGATATGAATTAAAAGGTGAAATTGAACTCATTGGTGGCATTGGCCTTTGTTGGGAACTGTATTTTGGTCTCAAAGGACAAAAAGGTGACCTTGATAGTGGCTAATAGGATTATTCATCTAGAATTTTATGTTAGTTTGGAGGAAGCAGTGGAAGGGCTCTTGTGGGATGGTCTTTGCTCACTTCCCTTATCTGAATAGGATGAACAAGGACTAGTTCCTCTAGACTTTTCAAGATTTGAAGGAGCATTTAAGTGTGTTGGTGGAGCATAATCAACTTTTATAATGTTGTCTCAAAAACTTGGCCTAAACAGAAGAGTTTTTCTAATGCTTGACTTGACTGTTATGAAATCTCCACTTGCAACAATGGTGGTAGCTCTAAGTGTGATAAAATCATCTAGGATAGTCTCTACAATGAAAATACTAACTCATATCTATGGGGATTTCCTTAATTGCCTTAGGCTACTTCACTAGAATCGGGTGAAGGCCTTATGATGAGGTGAAGGGTGTTTTCATCCCATATGCAAGATTGGTTGGCTTTTATGATGGTGGTGTTAGGTGTGGGAGGAAGGATGGTAATGAAGTGTGTGGGTATACCCATATTGTGAAGATATAAATTAATGGAGATGAGTGCTGATGGGTTTGTTGAAATTATGATTGGTCATGTGGGACAGGTATGGGGAAACAACATGGCTGGCTGAGGGGACAAGCATCAAGTGGGGGTCAGGTGGTGCAGACAACTAGTAGTGGTGGTAATGGTGGTGCTTCTCCACTAGTGGCTGGTGTTGGTGGCTCATAGGTGGGTGATGGTTAGATGGTGGCCTTTTTATATTTTTGGTTGGTTATCCCCTCCTCGAGGTGGTTATTGTTGGTTTCATTGTTGCCCTTTGCGGCTCATTTTGGTTGACCTAAGAGGGTTGTTTTGTTGTTGTTTATGGTTATTTTGGTTTTTTGTTATTTTGGGTGTTTCCCATTTTTTGTAATCTTCATTTTTTCAATTAATAAAATGGGTGAGGCACCCACAACCCGCAAATCGCCTATCAAAAATTAATATATATTGAATAACATATATAGTGATAGTAATAATAATATATTACACTATATATGTTTGATAAGTATATTAATTATAATATATATTTAATATAATAATATATTTTTTGATAGGTACTTACTTTTGACCAGAGCTACAAACTGCTATGGGACATAATTGGGTGCCTAGATCCCTAATTGATCATCTATCACATGTACCAGATGTACCAACAATGGCCACAACCAACCTAAGAATACCAATAACAAACATAATTGGCCCAAGAATATCAATGAATAGTCAAAATCAACCCAAAAAAATACCAACAAAGAATCACAGCTAGCCTGAGAATGCCAACAATGACCACAACCAACTTGAAAATACCAACAACGACCACAATCGGCCCAAAAGTACCAACGAATGATCACAACAAGCCTAAGAATATAAATGATAGCTATAACTGGGTTGAGAATACCAATGACAACCACATTTGACCTCAGATACCATATTGAGATTTGAACCTGCATGGAGTTTGAAACAACCAAACCACTTTACCAACTCACCCACATTGCATTAGTATTTAATATAATAATATTATTAATTATTACATTATATATTACTAGATAATAATTATAGATATATTATAATATACATATTATTGTAAGTATGGTAAAGATTGGAAATGTTCACACAACCCATAATAGTAATCTGAGCACCCACACTATTGAATACCCAATCATAGGCCTTTGTCAACTGAACATTGTTGATGTGCTTGGAATCACCACCGAAGCAAAAACCTTCTCCAAGTGCTTCCACCTTACTAATCAAGAGATGTATCCTAATGCCAAGGACAAGATCATCTGCCACAACCTTCTCATCATGCGCCAACTCCAGGTTTGAAAATTTATTTTCATAGTATTTTTGCTCTCCAATCCTAATTCACTCTCGCTCTCGATCGCTAGACTATTCCCTGAGCAACACCATCCCATGTGATCATATATTTATTTATTATAATAATATATAATTTATTAATTTATTAACATATATATAGTTAGTTTATACATTATAATATATATTAATTTGGGCATACATATTATAATAACCACACATTATACACCGTCTCTGCATTTTTAATTTAATTGTTGATTGATGTTCTATATAGTTTTTCATTTCTTATAGTAATTATAATAATTGTATAAATACTATAATAATTATATTATAAAAAATAAAAATAAAAATATATATAATATATTTATGCTATAATATATCAATATATTATAATATGTAATTTCATTAATTTAATAATATATTATAATAATAAATGCATTATAATTATAAATATAGTAATTTGGGCAATTAATTAACAATGTAAAGTCTTAATTTAGATCCCAATTAACATCCAATAACACCAAACTAAATGTGCAAATGACATTTTATGTTTTATGACACAATCGACGCTTAGAGGAAAGGTAGATAGGTTGAAGGAGGTTGATGACAGGTGTGGACAGTAAAAGTAGATAGCCATTGAAGGAGGTTGATGACAAATGTAGAAAATTTGGGGGATACTGATAACACGTATCACAAGGGTGAACAAGTCATAGTTCGCTATTGTTGAGTGTTTTAAGAACTACATCAATCTAGCAGATTTTGGCATGTCACATTTGGCGAGGTTGGAATTGGGATGGATCCACCAAAGTCATTCTGAACAAGGAAAAGCTCAACCATGTTTCCACAAAGGTTCCATATTGAAGGTGGCATGGTGCCATTGAGCTAATTCTTGTTTAATGACCAAAATGCAAAGTTTACACTATTCCCAAGCTCTAACAGGATTGGGCTTATGAGCATGTTAACATCCAAATAAAGTTTCTGAAAAGAAGATAGGTTGGCCATTTCTTTGGGTATTGTTTTGGTGAGCTTAGTTGTAGCAAGTAGGATATTGTAGGCAAAAATTGTAAGGTCTCTCTAAAAGGTGATATTCGTACTAATGAAAGTCATGCACCTTTTGATTAGTGTTAACAAAATCAAATATTCATACAAATAATTTAAATAATATACGATTTAAGATTTGAAATGTTTATCTAAAAAAGAAAGAAGAAGAAGAGTAGTCCCATCTTCTATAATCATTCATAGGATAAAGAGATTCTTCGAGAGCTTTAAAATCCTATATCTAAAACTAAACATTGAAATAATTATATATATATATATATATATATATATATATATATTAATTAAATTTTATTATATTAATATATCAATTTTGATAAAAATATGTTAATACATATTATAAATAATTTAAAAAATAAAAATTAAAATTAGACATTAAAAAATTAAAATACTCATCCTAAATTAAATGAAAGTTACATAAAAATATAAAAAATTAAACTTCATCATTATTATTTCTAAATGATTAATAAACACTTTGTATGCTTATGATCATTGACTTTTTACTTTTGTTTTAACATTGTCTTTTTTTTATTCTTTGTGATTTAAGTATATTATATCTATTTCATAAATATTAATTTTAAATTTTGCTTAAATTTTTATAAAAAAGCATATATCACGTATTCAAGAGCGTTTGGAAAAAATGAAAAGCTACAAGTCTTAATTGCTGATCCACCATATATGTTAATTGATTTCATATTATGAAAAAAAAAATATTTAAAAATTAATAGATGGTACATGAAGCAGAGAAATAAAAGGTGGACTGATTTTTTTTTTTTTTTTTTTGGTTTTGCTTTTTAAAATTTGCCATTGGCGCTCTAATGGGAAAGCAACAAATTATGTTATTCAGAAACACTCTTTTAAGCATTTAGTTTTTTTGATATATTTAATTTTAATACAGTTTAATGCATTTTTGATTGAAGGCGTATTTTATAGCGCTTAATATTATCTCTGATTGTAAACATATTATTGTTAATAAAACAAACTACATCTGTAGCTTTTTATTCTCCTTTTTTCTGTGCAATTTCTTTGGATATTTTAATTAGTATTTCCACGAAGCATTGATAGAGACTGCTACATTGTATCTAAGACTACTCCCCTTATGTTAACCTCACTTCATATGTCCAAATGCCTTACATTCAAAGAAAATATTGCCCCCATATGATAAAACAAGGAACTGGTACCAATTTACAAAAACAAACAAATAGTTTCCTACTCCCATCACCATTCAAAATGAAATGCCTTCGGCTTAACTTTACACCACCTCCTATATTTCTATAAATTAAGTTATGACTAATCTGCTATAAAGTAGATAATGACTAATCCATTAAATATAATTTATATTCACATAACGATGGATATAATAATTTAAAAAGGACATTCCTTAGCATATTGTTTCCGTTATATTAACCCAACATGACTTGCTTAGAATTTGATTATGACATCACATCATCTTAATAAAATCACGTCTCTTAAGATGTTATGTCCCATTAAGACAAGCATATCCCATTAAGACAAGCACTTAAGACAAGCACATCCCATCAATTAGTTTAATCATGTGCATAATTAGGGTCAATCAATCCCTAATTCATGTTAATTAGTTGAAATTGAGATTGTGGAGATCGGTTAGTTTTAATTATGAACCTTATTTACCCAATTAATCAATTGGTTCAATCATATATGTAATTAGAGATAATCAAACCCCAACGGATATGATAATTAGTTTTATTTAGGTTCATGAGGATCTATTAGTCTTAATTGTGCACTTGGTTGAACCAATTACTCAACTAATTAAATCTTTACATAATTTGGGCTGATTCAATATGAATGCATGTTAATTTATTGCATTTGGGTTTGTAGGGATCTATTATCCTAGATTTAAGACCTAATTGACATAACTCAATTGGTTAAATTAACTACACAATGATTGAGGGTAATTTAGTCCCAATATATGTTATTTTTTCAATTGGGTTAATGACATATTATTAGCCCCAATGTGTGCCTAATTTAACCAATTACTTGATTGGTTTAATCAAGCATGAAATTATTTATAATCGAACCCCAACTTATGCTAATTGGTTACAATTAGGTCTGTGACACTCTAGTAGCCCCAATCATGCATCCCATTGAACCAATTGATTGATAGGTCCAATCAAACATGCAATTGGGTATAATCAAACCCTAATTCATGCTAATAGGTTGAAATTGGGATGGATCAAGAAAAATTGTGGGTAATTGAAGACAATTGAGGGTAATCAAACTTATTGTCTATAATTGCAATCAATTATATTGAATCGGTACTTGATTAGCCCTAATTACATGCCTAATTAAAAATATCAAGTAATTGATTCAATCAAGAACATAATGTAGAGACCCTAGAAATGGGACTCCAATTTTTTTTATTTGATTATTTTCCCATTCATAACAAGTCATTGTCATTTGTTTTGTAAGACAAACTTTCTATCATTAATATTATGTTTAATTAAAGTTGCATTCTTAACACAATGACTTGTTCAGTGTGATCACATTTCAAACTCACAACACCCATTGTAACTTTTTGATTAATCACAATCCTCTCATTTGATTAAGCATGTAGTAATCCCATCAAAATAGGATAGAAAATCATATTGTTTGTTCTATATTCACAATTGACACATTATAACAAGCATTCTCGTGTGTTCAATTGACTTTTCATTTGTTTGTGACCATGATCTAGTTCTTTTTTTTTTCTCACTGAGGTGTGTGCCCCAAAAACCTCATCATATGATTTAGAAATAAACTTTTAACTAGACAAGGCATGAGTGAATGACATCATTGAGTCCCACTTCGTTAACATGAGGTCATTTACCGCTTCCTTTATTAAATTTAAACCTTGCTTTTAAGCTTTTCATATATTAAATGTAAATAAACCACAGGGTAACCATTCAAATAAGCAACATGGGTAATCTTGTTTAAAGTAATAAGATGAGTATGTATTTAGTCTTATTATTTCCCTTGGATAGTTGTTATCCTTATTAAGTTCACGCTTGCAACTTTGTATATATAAGACATTAAGCAAGGTGTCATTAGTGCCTCTTAATATTTTCCTTATAGCAACTTAACGCTTCTTATTAGGGTAAGATTATTAAAGTTTTTTTTATTGTTATTTATTTATTTCTGTTACCCAATTTTAAGATTTATAATTGATTTTTCACTCGACCGTTTAATTTTTACTTGTATCAAATAAAGTACCAATTTTCTCATATATTTAATGTTGTTTGACATTAGTACGTTGGACCTATTTTATTCAAATTACTTTGAGTGGGTTAGTATTTTATCTTTTATTTTTTTCACTATCTTTTATCCAATCAATAACCGTATTGAATTTAAGCATGTAAATCCTTTACATAAGGAAATCCTATAAAATTTAATTAAGACTAATAAGTATCGAATTAACATCTACATATTCAATTCATACATTAAGGCCGAAACCAACTTCTTTTTCAAAAGAGTAAACTTAAAAAAAAACAAGTTTCATAACAAAAGATATATTCTTGACAAATGTTCAAATATGATCATGCATTTCCATACCTGATCCAACCAACATTTACGATAACAACACTTAGTATTAGTAATGTCGTTTAGCTTAGTCATAGCTTAAGAACCATAAATAATTTAACATTTTAAATAATACAAATTACCATATTATCAAAACCCTTAATATCACTCAAACTCACTTAGGCTTTCACATCGCTCAATTACATACAAGACATTCATAAAATCCATTACATGCCTAAGCATAGGGATTTTTTAGAATCAACATAATAGATACTTCAAGGTAGATGATCCATTCACTCCTCACAATAGTAAAAAAAATCATAGGGTCAAAAACACTTATGCAAATATAGAAACTAATGAGTTACTTTATGAGTTCATCTAACTCAAGGTCATGGTTGACTTAAGATAAAAGGTGAGCCCACATTAAATACACACATTTGAAATTGTTTTCCATAAATACCCATTGTGACATGGGATCAAGGTTTGATGTAGTTTTATGGAACAATAAAATTAAGTAAATATATAGAAATCATCTCATTGCACTTTGTAATCAACCTTTATGACAATATGCCAAGAGATCACTTGGCATATTTTCATCAATATGGAAAAATCATTTACTAATGATGAATGACACAAACACTCATACTCATTTCCTAGATAGAATAAAAATGCATTCAATGGTATAAATGCAAAATACTGATGATTTAAGTATTTATATATCCATTAAATCTTATTAATTATTATGGAGGCAATCCAACAACATCTAAAGCTATGTAAAATTCATAAAATAAACATTGGACACATCATTATTAAGAACAAGTTGTAATTTAGCCTTCAAATATAAATATATTCATGTATAATCAATGTATAATGACTATATGCATGACTATATATAACTAACTCTATAGGTGTGAATCTCAACCATTTACTAATATCAAGAAGGCTTAACTAATCAAAAGTAAGAAGGAAAATACAGTGTAACAAAACATCTAATCAAATACAATAAATCCCTTTTCATGTTTTCCATTTGTTTAAATATATAGAAAAAACCATCTTAAGCAATCAATGCCAAAATCAAGCATAAAAACAATGAAGTCATATTACTATTAATGGCAATCCCTAGAAAATCCTATCTGGATATTATAATGTTTAATAGTTTTTTAATATTAGTACATGTTTTGGATGTAGGAAGTTATATGTCTTAGAGATTATGGATTTATCATGTAGTGAACTCATTCATAATCACAGTTTATTAATCTTAGAAACATTTTGTTTAAAATCAAACATCTTTAGTATATTAGATACATAGATTTGAACAGAAAAGGAAGTACATAGTTAAAGGAAAACTAGTTCACATAAATTAAAAATAACATATAAACTTTCACGGTAACCATGATCTCTAGAGAATTATATTTCTCAAAACATATATTGATCCTTTCCTCTAGAATATAGAGTATTATAAAGATGTGAGGAGGTTATATTACTTCACCTTCATGACTGTTCACTTCTAGAATTGTAGGAGAATATTCATCTTTTGCAAAAAAAAATCTATTTAAACATACCCGTATTATATAAAAAATAGAATTTATTGCACACTTGTCACTTATATAATATTTATATGATTTTATACTTCATATTTTGCTACCAACACTTTCTTAAGGAGAGTAATGAAGACTGGGACTGATGGAGTTCCTTGAATTATGCTTTTGGATTTATCAAGAAACAATGCTCATAGTTATCACTCAAAGTTTCATTTATCATTTTCACCTCTTGTGCACTAATTATCCACCCTTACAAGTTTTCAACTAAGAAGTATACCAATCTACCACCATTTTAGGTTTTTAATATATTGGCATAAATAGGAGGCCACCCTTTGTGGGTTTTCAATCTTCCTAGTCCCACTCACAAAGATTATTCCCTACCCAACATCAACTATCTTCAAAATTGAACAAAATTTTAATTTTGTGTGACGTTAATACAATGATGGAGTGACGGATTATGAGGTTGGGACCGGATTAGTGTGTTATGAATATGGATGTACTAGGATAGTTATTTATGATGATGTTGTTGTAGAATATGATGTTGAAGATGGTTGTGGTAGAGGAGATTTTTGACCTATTTTAATTTTTTCTTTGTTCACAAGGTTTGTATCAACTAATAACATGGAAAAATTTGAGGATGATTGTTGATCAGTTGGATTAAACTATTGAGATTTGACAAATCTTATTTTAATTGTTCCTAATCTGTCAGCATGTCTCATACCAAGATGAACAATGTGTGCAAGGAAGTTTGATTATGCATGATTATTTGGATGTCTTATTAATTAGTAACTATGATGACCATTTAGTGTTGAGACACCTTATATTAGATTTCTTTCATTATGATCTCCATTTGGTCCACATACCTTTGTGTTTGCATGCCTATGAACATGTTGCATAACATCTCTAGCTCCCGATTGTAAATCCTTGCCATAATATTATCTCTTGCTACTAGAGATTCATTCAATGCAACATCTATGGCAACCAATGTGGATGTTTGACTCTCCATGTTTACTTTGAAGTTTTTGGCTTTAGATAGGTTTGGGTTTATTTCCTTATAGGCATCTTGGAGCTGATTCTTCTAGTCAAGCATGTTGCGAGAAGTTGGATCACTTGGTGCATAACAATGTCAAAAATTTGTTTGCATTCTAAGAGAAACTCAAAGATAACTTCAGTTTAAACTCATATCTATTAAAATTGATCACAAATTTTTAATTTGTGATACAACCCTATCCTATATAAGCTGAGTGAGTAGTGTCATTAATTATTTCTCCTTAGACATTACTTGATACCCTAAAATTGGTAGGATCAATACTAGGCACATGTCATCATTAAACTTGTGTTCACTAGCTAGTGTTTCATGCATCTCAATGTTATCCTCACATAATTAGGAGTTCTTATACTCCATATCAAATGTTTTATGTGAAATGGAATCTTGAAAAGTAAAAAATCCTTTAATCTACTTGTCCAATGTCAACTATGAAGTATCAAGAGAAACATCTAGGTTTAAAGTTACAATTATGAGTGGGTTGAAATAGTTAACAACGAGGTGAGATTATTCCTAATTTATGTGATAGCAAGGTTAAATTTCATTATTCATAATATCAATGCCCAAAAATCCAACATCTAATGTTTGCTAGTCTTATCTCTATATTACGATGCCTTTTCCTATATTCCTCCCTAAGTCAACCCTAATCTTGTAAATGTGCTTAAAGGTTGATTAGACCTCAACAATCATGCCCTTTATTGACTTGGTTGGATGTTATGTTTGCGTAAAGTTTGCTTATGCTGTTTTCCCTAAGCCCTAAGATATTTGAATTTTTTATTTTTCCTCTTCTTTCTATTTCTTCTCTTATTCTTTAATTTCTTTTGTAGTTTATTTTTCATGTTCCCTCACAACTCAACCATATCCTTCAAAGCTTTGTTTTCTAGATCCTTTGTAGCTTTTATAGTTGCATTCCTAATTACTTGATCCCAGGTAGCTTTGCATTATATCTCTTCTTACTTGCACAAATCTTATTTATTATTATATTTAGCTTCATTGGTTACTGCATTAGCCTCCACTTTATTATTTTATACCTCCTACACATGTTGCTCTTCTTTTTCTCTTTTATTTTTCTCTTTATTTTCTTTTTTGGCCTACTTCTCATCAACCTTGTCTTTTTTAGCCTTGACATTCATAGTTTCTTGTGCTTGTTGTTCTTCGGTTTCATCTTGTGGCTTGGTTTGTTCTGAGTGCTATTGTGTTGAGGTAGTTATAATGAATCTTAATATTTTTTTGCATCAACTTCTAGTGTCTCCACATTTTTAGGATTAGGAAGGGGTACTTGTGATGGGGATAAAATGATTTAGTTCTTAGGCACAAATGATTTTGAATAGGCAACAAGTGTGACCAAAATTTTATTTTTCCTCTTGGTTGTGGAGGTCTACACAATGATTCCTTCTTTTATGGCTTCCTCTTTAGCTTCATTCTCAAATTTGTCATTCATTATAAAATGGTTGAATAAAATATATTAATGCCCTATGTGTGAGTTATGCATGTCAACAATATCAATGGAATTTATTGTGGTATACCAACTTTTTCCAATAGTGTTTCTCACACAAATTATGTCAAGTGGAAATCTTTATCATAGCTCGCTCTTGTCTGACTAGTCCTTATATAGGTGTGGTAGACCCTAATGATTGATCATTTAAAATGGATTATGCTCTATGTTTTACCTCTACGTCTTGGAAAATAATGTCAACAATGATAGATGGTGGATATGGGGAATCTATACCAACAAAACAACAATGAGCTAGTGTCATAATTGATAGGTGTGAATCACCTTCAAAAATAAAAATTGTTTCTCTTCCTCTTCATCATAAATATAATTTTTGATATCCTTGAATAATAATTTGTATACTTCCTATTGTGTGACTCTCAATCATTCTAAGTCTCACTCTATTTTGATTATTTGCATCCACTTATCATTAAGCCACAAAGTTGAGATATGAGTTCTATTTGTAAGTGGTGGTAGTCAGGGACCTAGTGCTTTGCATTTAGCTAAAGCTACTTTTGAAGAGGAAGTGGATGGTTTTCCTTACAATTGAGGTCAAAATTATGCTTCTATTTGAATTTGTGATAGTGGCTACTCTACTTTGGGAGGTATTGATCATAACAATCAAATGATTATTTCAACTAGGTTTCTTGCCTTACACCTTAAACTTAGCCATAAGGAGATAAATGAAAAATGGTAGGGGAAGAATTCACAATTTTTATAGTTCATGGAACTAAATTTTCACCTCATTATGCATTTATTGTCACTATGGTGAGGGGTCCTCTATACTTTAAGTATCGATGCACCCAAGGGTGAAAGGAGATCATGTCTTGGATATATATCTTCCATTAGTTGAATATGCCTAGCTTTGTATAATGTTATCCATCCCTCAACCATATGAGCTTGGCAAAGGTATTATTTGACTAGTAGTTTATGTTTGGTGTAATTTATCCCTTTGATGATTTTCATTGTGTAAAGAAGAGAAGTATCATAAAAATTTGGTACTGAAAGGATTGTGTTGTACCTAAAGTCACCCTTTTTATGTTCATGAAAATTTTTGATGCAAAAAACTCTTGCTAATTGAAGTAATCTTTGAGACTTATCATCTGATATAGAATGTCTAAGACTCCTTTTATGTCTTGTTTTCCCCCTTGGTATTCTTCCAGTATCACTTTATGATTCATGCAGTCAAAACTCACATATGTATATCCATTACCTAGTCAATTGGGACTCCTCTTATTGAGTGTTGATACGTAGCCTTGATGTCAACATGAATTGGGGGACTCTTGGTCTTGTATGGGGATAATGACTTCCCTCTCACAAGCATTATAGTAGCATATGCCATGGTGTTGGTTTTTATGTGGATGGTGATTTCCTTGAAGAGATGAATCTCGCCTTTGTTATATTAGCTGTGAAGCAACTTCTTGTGGTTGTAGGAACCACTCAATGTTTTTTTGCATCTATAAACTCAAATTACAATGGGTCATTCCATCTAGATTTCATGAGATCAAAGCCAATATCCATCTCTTATTTTTGGGAATTAGATATTGGGACTATAATTTGATGCATTTTGATTTCTCTCTGTGCTACGAGGTGAGTGTGTAGAAATATATACTCAAATAGGTGGTTAAAGCTAGATATTGATAAGGTTGTTGATCACTCTAGATTGCAAGTGTGTTTTCCATATCTACCCTACTTTATATATAAATACATGGCTTGAATATTCCCTAACATATGCATTAATTCATCAATCCACTTTTTATGTCATTATCCTCTTGATTTGAATTTTGATGGTCACTTTGATGTGAACTATGCTTTTTTAGTGCATAGATTCACTATTTCCTTGAATGGCCTTTGATGATGTGATGCATCATTCCTTAAAAGTTTATTTTATTATGCATTATCACCATTTTGGCCAATCCATCTATGTTTGAAATGCAATGATATTTGATGTGCTTTGTCATCAACTATATTTGTGCTTATCTTTTTGCTATTGGTCAACCATAATATTTTTACACTGCCTCATTCCCAAACTTATTATTTTGAACTATTTGACCTCCATTGATCCTATGTTATTTCCCTTTATTATTTTAGAGACTTGATTATGGTACTGATTTAACTTTTTAGGGAATTATGGAATGTAAACCTAGATTGTTAAAGCACTAGAATAATAAATTAGGGAATAAATATGTGATAAATACAGTCACTAAGTTGATTAATTATTAATTAATTCTAGTTTGTTAAATATGGAAATGATGAGATAAAAATAATAACCTAGTTAGAAACAAGCCTTTTGGGAGGGATCAAATTATGAAAATTGGTGATCAAATAGATCTTACTATCATCAATAGGATCCAAGTGTCATAAGTAGCCTTAGACATTAGCATGGTCATTCAAATATTAGCATGATGCATTAGTGTCTAAGGTAGTATAATATTGTCCCACTTATAATATCTACAAAGAATTTATGGGTTTTATAGATAAGGTCCTATTCCAAGTATGATCTAAATTTAAAGTTTGTGTAATCAATAATTTTTATTTTAGCTATATTTTTCTCTAAAAACCCTAGGTTTTCATACTTATAAGGGTTTGAATGAACACCATGAGAAAAAGTGGTTAGTGGGTCTAATGTGATATACATGTGATCCAAAATCCTATGTGGGCATGATTTTTATATACCAATACTCCAAGGAAGGATCAAGCCTGATGTATTTATCCCACCTATGTGATATGTGTGAATGTTTGTGAATACTAGAATGCCTAAGTGTGAATGCATGAGAGGATGCCTTAGAGGCCACTTGAGATATGAATACCTATGCTAGGGATATATTATTAAATTTATGAGATAAATCAATATAATATTGTAATAATTGGGATATTTCCCCCAATATCAAGTGGTGTCCACCTAGAATGCAAGAGTGTGAAATTAGTGTTTATATAGTGTTTCAATAAAAATGACTTGGGAGGGTGACTAAAGAATAGGTCTAGGCTGATCCTAATCCTATTAGGGAGATGTAAAATTTATTTTTGGAGGGTGTAGGGACCTAAATCACTAAGGTATTGTGCCATTATGGGTCTCATGTTGTGTTTTATAGGCCTAGGTGTTATTTGTGACTATCATGTGACTACAAGTGGATCAAAAGGGCCCTTAACATGGGTCAAGTGTTATACTAACAGTAAATTTACATCAAGTGGAAATCTAAGGCATAAATGGTTAATTTTAATGACTACATTCCCCCCCTTATATTAAAAATGTAGCAAGAAAAATGAGTAGGATAAAGGAAAAAGAAAATGTACTTGGACTTACTTATGAGGCGAAGCTTGTGAATATGGGCCTAAATCTGTGAACTATGATCCATTACGTGTCCTAAAAATAAAAAATGTATGAATTAGTAATTAATAAATATCAAAATCAGAGACAAAATTGAGTAAAGAGATGTGAAAAAGAGGAAAAAAATGAATACACCTCATTGGGTACGTGAAGCAATGTAAAAACCTGGTGACATCCTATGTGTGTATATGGTGATCAAATGGTGAATAACATGGATTGAGATGATGGATTTCTCAATCCCCATGTTTGGGTAGATAAATAACTCAATTTGTCCTTGATTCCATCATTGCCCACCCATGTTTATTGGATCATAACTTATTAATAACTTGAATTGGATTGATCACTTGTCCAACCCTTTTATGTAGGTGGCTTAAGAACTCAATTCGGCCTTGACTCTATCATTGCCTACCACTATTTAATGGATATAATATAAAACTAAAATTGGTGTCATGAAGTTATAAAATATGGCATTGGTCCATTTAGTAGCTCTAAATATAAAATAACTCAGGGGCCACTCAGGAACTATGACTGTAAAACAACTCAAGGACCACTCGAGAATGCCAACTACTGTAGATGGAATAAGGCATCAATTTGGTGTAAACCTGGAGTAAAACTATTGAAAATGTTTTTTGGATTATATAACATGGATAATGGCATGGATTTTCCATTCTATTTGAGAAAACTAGTGCAAAACTAAGCATACAAAACTAATGTACTAGGTACATGTTGCCAATTATGATATTTGTGCATATGGATTCTAGAGAAAGTTATAGTAATTTATATCTATGCATATCTAAAACTGAAATGGTAGAAATTATGCCACACATGATGCCCCTAATTAGAGAAAAACTACATGGTTTTATGTAAAATTAAGTATAAACTAAGCATATCTGATAATATGTGACTAATACTATGTAAACTTGAACTATAATTTTTATACTTTTCTAGAAATTATATAATTTTATATTTTGGGGGATAATAGATATTAACATGGTCCCATGATCAATAACATACTGTACTAGTGTACTTTATGTCACACTATTGACCAAACATGTTGTTTCTATGTAAAACTAAGATTAATCTAGGTGTGACTATTTTTTATTGTATTTTCTCAAGTCTAAGCTTTGTATTCTATGTATACATGCTAAAATTTGTGTTATAAGTTCACTAAGATGACATGATATTTTTGAAAAACCCCTGTGAATGCCCCCTCTTTTGAGAGGATTTGTTGAACCTCTATAATAATTTTCCTCAAAATAAAATCCATGCATCATGTGTGTTAGACTAAGAATATATGATATCTACATGTTAAACCAATATAATGTGTATACATGAATTAAAAATGTAAAATTGATTAAGCATAATTTGTCAATGTATGATGTATGTTAGATATAACATTCACAAGGTTGTCAAGATAGATATAACAATGTAAGCATGTGTATGAATAACAAATTTGAGTATAATTTGTGTAGTTCTACCTATGGGATGGGGCATGATGTCTATCAAGGCACCCAAGAGGAAGAAGAGATACATGAGATCCCTCGTGGAATAAAAAATTAGAATGTGAAAGCAAAAAACAAAAGATAAGCTTAATGGATATGATGCATACATGAACACATACATATAAACACATGAGACATGCAAAATAAGCAAAGGGGCCACGATATAAGGGACATGGGCACATGTCACTAAGTTTGAAAAATTAATACATACAATGACATTTTCAAAAGTCCACATACACAAAGAGAAAGCAAGGTTGGATTATAACCACATGGAAGGACATGTTTCAATTTTTGCATACACAATCAAGAAAGCACACACAAGGACATGGGTAGATGTCCAAATCATACATTTAATGAAATGAAGTGGCTTAGAGCTATAGAATAATGCAATATTCAAATTCCCTCATGTTGATTTATAAGTAAAGAGACAATAAAATATGAACTAGGAAATCTAGAAATGAAAATATGCATGAACATGTGGTACAAATACATATTAGAGAAAAGATGTACATAAGCTGAGTACATAGTAGTAGTAGTAGTTGAAAAAAAATTAGTGTAGTGTAAGATGATTGATATCAAGATATAAACAATGTTAGATATGTGATATGAAGTATATAGAGATGTAACCTAACAAATCAAAAGTTATGTATATGATGCACCCAATGGGAAAATGTATTAGTGCTGATTTTGTGTATCTACATATATGTCCCTAGTGGGTAAATAGTAACAAATATGGATTTATGTGATGGACTAAAGTCTAGTGGGTAAATAGTAACAAATATGGATTTATGTGATGGACTATTAAGTCTTGTAATAATATGAAAACACTCAAAGAGATAATAATTTAAGCATGTATGTATGATAAAACCAATTATACTAACATAGATAACATATGTATGTACTTGGTAGATAGAAGGAATGTAAACATGTATGAAATGCATACAATATGAAATTTGTATTTTCTAAGCAAATATTTTATTTTTTTTGTATTTTTTGAGCATATTATATTATTTTTGTGTTTTTTAAGTATAAGATCTATGTAAAAGCAATATGAAAAGGAGACTATGTACAATCAATATGCAAAAGAGACTATGTACAATCAATATGAAAAAGAAACTATATACAAGTAATTTGGGAAAATGAAAGCTATGTACAAGTAAGGAGAGATACTAATAAGCGATTAGTCTCATGAGAGACTCACCCTCAATGGATCCTGCATCAAAAAGAATAATGGTGACCTCTCATGAATTACGATGTATGTGTTATGACTAAATTGAGTTGCACTATGAATCTGAGTATTATTCTTAATTTATTAGTATTTTGGCAATCTTAATAACCTATATTATCCATTCATCATTATCATCTTGATTTTGAATGAATGGAATGCTAGTGTTGACTTATTTAGTATTTGGATGATCACAGGGAATTTCCTGACACTATGGAATTGACCTTCTTAAATTGTGCTTTATAATATTTTTGTGACTATGCTCTTTGAAACTATGCCTATTATAGGCATATGGTGCTTTGGAGGCTCTTTTTATAAATCCTCTTTATATAATACTTGTTGGCTTAGCATGATTTTGGCTTTGTGATTAATTTTGTTCTTGTGATTTTTGTGATATCACCTTTGTATCTTGATATTTTACCTTGATAAATTGTGTTTTTGAATGATTTGCCTTAGTATGGTCCATAAATCCCAAACCTTGTTGACCAACATTATCAAATACTAGAATAAGAGTAGTGATGCCTTGGGCATGTTTTACCAAACCTTGACCTTGATAATCAAACTATTGTAGATATTTTTGACCAAACCCATACTATTTTGAAAATGAGACCTCATTTTGAAGAGGTATATTTTTATCCTTCACTTGATTTAAAGGTACTTGTTGTATTATTTCTTGCTCTGATTTTGCTTTGTGAACCTTTTATTATTCTAAGTTATGATTTGGTAATCACTTTTGTATTGTTTCTAAAATTGACTCTTTTTGAATTTGTACATGTGCCATTGTATGTTGTTTAGATGATGTGTCACTTTTGGATTCATCCATATCAAGTACCTATTGTATTTTTACTTTCCATGCTAAACATGAATCTATATGGTTCCCATGCATTCTATAATATGGACAATAATAACTAGATCTTCTCACTAGATGTACAGGAGGTAGGTTGATCAACATAGCTTTAATCATTTACCTAAAAAAGTCACTTGAATTTCTATTTTATATTTGAGTAATTTTTGAATCACTACTTGTAGATGCATTTTATTGTGATTTCTTATTTTGATATGTAACATTGCTTGCCATAAATTGACTATGTGAAGATGCATATACATGATTGACACTAGTGTGCCTTAGAGGATTTTATCTTGTAATTTAATTTTCCAATGTTGTAATATTTTCATTTAGTAACTGATTTTGATTTTGTAATTTTGAAATTAACTTTCTCATACTGATAAGTTGATCCCTTAGAGTCTCACAAGTGCAAACCCTAGTTGCTTATGATTTAACATGTAGGCATAGACCCTATATAGAAGAGGTGGAGGCATGGATACACTGAGTATGGGCATTAGTAAAAATACTATAGGATATTTCATTTCATGGAGGAGTGATAGTATGGACCTAGTTAGATGGAAATTATATATCACCCTCATAGAGATAAGGAGGAGAAGGATATTCTTTCTTGTGCTTAAGATATGACATCAAAACTTAAAATGTTGTTTTTAGGGTATTAAATTGTAAGTCAAATAAAATATATTTTAACTGGTATAGGACATCATGTACATATGTGTTTATATCTTATTTTAATTTATTCCAAATGAAAGGAAATAATCATGCAAATGAAACTATAAAAATTTGCATTAGAAAGTGATAAACATCTTTTGTCATTATTATCATGATTAAACAAAATTAAAAATTAGAAGATACAAGGATCTGAAATCTAAGTATGAGTTTTAGAAGGCTGGAAACATAAATCTTAAAGGTATTATAGGGTTAATATTTTTGCTCTATTCAAAGTAACTCAAGTTCACCAAATGATTTAACTTTTTAGGGAATTATGGAATGTACAACCCTAGGTTATTAAAGAGTTGGAATAATAAATCAAGGAATAAATATGTAATAATTACAACCACTAATTTGATTAATTACTAATTAATTATAGTTTTTTAAATGTGTAAAATATGAGAGAGAAATAATAACTTAGTTGGAAACATGCCTTTTGGGAGGGATCAAATTGTGAAAATTGGTGAGTAGATAGATTTGATTTTCATCAATAGGATCTAGGTGTCAGAAATAACCCTAGATATTAACACAGTCAGTTAAACAGTAGTATAGTGCATTAGTGTCCCACTCAAAATATTCATAAATGATTTATGGGGTTTTTAGATCAAGTCTAGTTCTAGCTATGGTCCAAATATCAAGTCTGTGTAATCAATACTTTTTCATGTATCTCTATTTTAATTCTAAAACCCCATGTTTTCAGGCTTGTAAGGGTTTGAATGAACACTTTGAGAAAAATGGGTTAATGGGTCTAACATGCTAGATATGTTGTCCACACCCTTATGTGGGAATGTTTCCTACATATCGATACTCCTAGGAGGGATCAAGCCTGATGTAGTTCTTATGCCTATGTGATATGTATGAATTTATATGAATGCTTGTGTGTGAATACATGAGAAGATGCCTTAGAGGCCACTTGAGATCTAGATACTTGAACTATAGCTAGATTATTGAATGTATGGGTTGAATCAATATAATATTAGAATAATTGGGAGTTTTCCCTCAATATGAAGTGGTACTTTTGTGTGCTTCTCTATGATAATGTCCACCTAGAATGTAAGAGTGTGAAAATAGTGTTTATATAGTGTTCCAATAAAAATGACTTAGGAGGGTGACTTAAGAATAGGTCTATGTTGACCCTAATCCTCTTAGGGAGATATAAAATTTATTTTTGGAGGGTGTCAGGACCTCAATCATGAAGGAATTGCACTATTATGGGTCTCATGTGGTGTTTTATAGGCCAGGTGTTATTTGTGACTAAAAGTGAATCAAAAGGGTCTTTAAGATGGGTTAAGTGCTATACTAAGGGTAAAGTGACCTATTGTGGACATATATAGCATAAATGGTTAATTTTAATGACTACAAGTACATGCTTATGAATTTATGTGATATGTAGATCACACTATGTACATATACTAATATAACATATAAAATACAATAAATGTTAAAAAATAAAAATCCTAAACTAGACCATGCTACCCAATACACTCATTTTTTGCTTGCTTTATTTAGATATCATTGGTGGTATGGATTAATCCTATAACCATTTACATACCCTAGTAGAATGGTTCCTTGAAGGTTTATGAATATTTTAATTCCTTGATGTGACATTTCATGAATAATGTACAGACCTTTTCATCAAATGCAGAGTTTCTCTAGGTGTGTTTTGAATCTACTATTATATAACAAAAATTTTTAGTCTAGTTGAAATTCCCTCAATCATAGATTGTGATCATGCCACACTTTCTGCCTCTATTTATTGACTTGGATCAAAGCATAATAATGTGTCCCACTTTTTGGAATGACTTAGATCAAAGCATAATAATGTGTTCCACTTTTTGGAATAAATAGTTCACATACACTTGAAATATCCCTTTAAAATATCTTGAGTTTATGTCATTAATATTAATCAAACACATGTGTTTTAGCTTATATATATATACAAAGATGTACTTCATATACATTTTTCAAAATTTTAAAAAAATTGTTAAGTGTTTTTTACGGTTTATTTTTGAATTAAATTTTTTAAATATTTTTTTCCACCTAGTGTGACATAATATTATTATTTGGTCCACTTCATGTGTCCAACTTTCCATTTTTCTTATTTCTTCCATTTGATTTAAATCAAATAGTCATTCCTCAAGTGAATCCTAGTCTCATAGTCACATTATTAGCATGACTTGCAGGCTTGAAACTATATATTCCATAGGTATTACACTTTTATGCCATAAACTAATTGAAATGGTGTGAATCCCATCATATGCTTGTAATTATTTTTTTAATCCCATAGGATCACATGTGTGTGATATTCCTATTCATCATCTAAGCATTACATATCCTTGTGAGCATTTTTCCAAGACATTATTTGATGCCTCTGCCTATCTATTGGATTTTGGATGATAAGTTATGCATTTATGGTGTGATATCATGAACTCTTTGGTCAAGGTTTTGATAGTCTTATTTAAGAAATGTGTACTTTAGTCACTGATTAGATTTAAAGTACACCTAAACCTTATTATGATATTTTGATATTGTTATGCCCTTAACCTATTGTGTGTAGGGACATGTGTGCCTAAATTATGGCATACATACCTCTTATATTATCTTTTCACATCTCTCTATATTTTTAGTAAGATCATACCATGGTAACCATGGCTAAGTAGAGTACATATAGAAGGTAGTGGTTAGTATTTGATCATCATATTGTGAATATTACTTGTATTCATTATTGTGTAGGTTTTCCCCTCAAAGTGAATTAGATATAATTATCAAGCATTCTACTCTTTTTTTAATTATTACTATGGATATACATATTCAACTATTATTTTTATGATATAATATTTTATTATGTAAACATCTAAGTAATTTTATTACAAGTGGTATCAAAACTCTGATTTAGGTAAGTTTATGTGGTGTCATTTTTTTATATCTGGTGTTGTGGGTCTCCTACAAGTAGAAGGATAAAAAAAATGTAATTTATTATTAGGGAATAATTTAATTTTTCTATCACTACAATATTGTTCGAAGTTATTTTTTTTAAAAAATAGTAAACAATGTCTAGAAAAAAATTTAGCCTTATGAAAATTTGTAGTCATTGGATTCATCTCAGTGAGATGATTGCAATGGCATAATCTACCAGTACACTTTTTAGGAAAAAAAATTCACCCTTGTGCACATTATCAATCATTATATTTATCTCGACAAGATGATTGCAATAGTATAATCTATTGATACACTTTTTTTAGGGTTGAAACCCTCCATCCTAGGATTTATGCATGGCTAGTCCTAACACTTACAGATATAGGGAAGGGAAATAAACTCCAAAAAACTCCTTAAAAGGATGACATGGAGTCTAATGCTTCTGATCTATTTAGTTCTAAGGTGGAAAAGGAAAGAAACTGCAAAAAATACTATCCATGAATAAATCAAAAAACCTAGTTGTTTACTGTATGTGGTTTAATTATGTTAAATTGATAGAAAGTTAAAATTTATCAACAAAGACTAATTTTTTAAGATGCATAGTATGTGTGACTAAAACTAGTGAAGGACATGAATGTCTAAAAGGGAAAAAGATCAACTAGCACTATTATCCCTTACAATTTGATTGTCCTCTATTATAAAAAATGGAAATTAGGGCATAATCATCCATGGTTTCTTAAAACACATATGTGTGCTAAAAATGACCTTAAGATGTGTGAAAATGGCCTTTAGATGACTCTTTAAAGATAAAAACCTAATAAATTTTGTAATCATTGAAAGCATGAAAATAGAAAAATGGGGAGTGAAATGGGCTTATAGATGATATTTTGTGATTATGTAACACCTTAGTCTTGTACACTTGGAAAACTCATACCTTGGTTGTTCCTCCTATATCTACACTCTCCTTGCCTCCACAAGTCTCACATCCATTCTATCTTGTGCTCCTTGGCCTATTTATTAGTGCAACCAATCTTATATTGATGACATAAATATCCTATCTTACCCAAAATGTTTAAAATTTACTTATCTTACACCTCTACAAGTTCTAATCCTGTAACTATTTTTCTACTCTCTAAACACTAACCTCTACAATAGAAAGTAGCATCAACATTATTGTTCTACCTTGATGTAAGTTTCCAGTGCTCTAAAATCATATTATTTACAAATGAAATGTATCCCAATGGTCATCTTAAGTGATTAATGTGAATTATCTCCTAATAGTATTGGTATAAATATAATATCAACCCTCATACATTCAACACTTAACACAGACCTAAATTCAATTCAATAGAGCATTCAAGAACTCAAGTTATGTTTCTTATCCTACCCTATTCTCATAAAAGTCAAAGGAACAACCCAGCTACAAGTATGAAGTACTAAAGGAGTAGTCATAAGGTATTATTTACTAGGTTATGAGCTAGGTCAATGTCTGTAATTTACACACATTTCATGATTCACACACAAGCCAACACATAGGGGAAAACTACATGAGTATGAGGCCCTCTTTTGGAGTATTGGTTATGTATCAAGTGCCCTTTGACAGTGGGGTCATTAGGGTCAGTTCAACACCATGTGCCCACTAACTTATTTTTCCCCAATATCATATTGAAGTTGGAAAACTAGGGTTTTTATATTTTATAAGGATTCATAGTCCATGACCTAGATCTGAATGCACTAGAGTGAAGTCCATGACAAACCAAGAAGCATATAGGTGGTTGCATCTTGTTTCAATATATATTCTATACATGACACTTGCATCAAACCTGGATAATAACATCAACATAACCACCCCAGGCTAACATTAGTGTCCAAAGCTCTAGAAGCATCATATCAAAAATATGATGACTATTCAAAAATTATCTTCCAACTCTCTTCTTTCATGTTCCATATCCATCACTATGTTATCATTATAACCAACTAAGTACCTTATTTTATATGTCATTTTTATACATATCTTAGTTATACTTTATATTAATAGCTTACTATAGTTTAATAAATTTAGTATATGGTATATCTGAGTTTAGAATTTAATTAATTTGATGTAAATTTGATATTCACCCTTGTGCCTTATCATTTCTATATTCTTAATACTATCTACCCCAAGACGATCCACACCTCAAAATTTAGGGTTGAACATTTGGTGAACCAGATTCATGTGAATGCAAGTTTTTTTTGATTCCCAAGGTTTTAAACTAACTAGAGTTTTAGATTGTTGTACTTTTTAATTTCCTACTTTTACTATTGTACATACAACCTAGGAATAGCCCTAGATTTGGAGGTGTGCTTATTGAACATATTGAGCTTTCCCTCCATCCATCTCAGATGTTTCAAACCAATGAGAGACCTAATCCTATGGATCATGATGATACCAATGTTGAGAATGAAAAACATCATGATGGGGTTATCATAAAAGAATATTTTAATAATTAAAATCATGATTCTAATGAAACTAATGAACATGAGCAAATAGACCATCATCAAGTGCAATTAATTTCATTGTTTCATTAACATATTCATCAAAACTCTAATGATCTTGATGAAATCCTAAAAAATATATTAGAAACTAAAAATGCAAAGAGTATAAGGTCCATCTATTAATCATGCTAAAAGAGATATGGGTCATCCCCATAAACCAACAACCTATTCCTTGAAAAATTTGAAATACTTCTAATGGGGGCACGAGATATGTATTTCAACCTTTACTTCCTGAAAACACTATTACTACATCCACCAAGGAGGTACCAATTATTTTAACTTAAAATACTAGTTTCAATGCCTAATCAAACCATGTTTACATCCTTTTTGATGACTACTTAGATGGCTAATATAAATCCCAATTGGTTTACATCCCAATCTCTCCTTCAAGTTATCAAAAACTTGGAGGATAAGGTTAAAAACATTGAACAAAAGGCTTCAAAGTCTTCACATGCCATTGATTCAAAAGATGTGTTTCAAAATCCTCTTGCACTATATATATATATATATATATATATATATATATATATATATATATATATATATATATATATATATATATATATATATATATATATATACCTTTGAAAATTGGTTTTGTTTCACCTAAGTTCACATTCTATTATGCCAAAGGTGATCTGGAGCATCATCTTCGATCCTTCTTTATGACATACCTTGATTATACCTCTAATGATAAAATTTTGACCAAATTATTTATAAGGAGCCTCAAGGATTATGATTTGATGTGGTATTATAATCTACCTCTTCAAATTATAAAAGCATTCAAACCTCTTGTAGATCAGTTTTTAGCACACTTTTCTATTAACATTATTGTAAAGGTTTCTTATGCTCAAATGACAAAGCTCAAATAAGGAACCAATTAACCTATCAATGAATATATCTTGACATATAAGACATTATTAGCTAAAATGACCAATCTTATGGTCGATAAAGAGTTGCAGGACATATTCAAGAAAAGTTTGCTTGTTCATTTACATGAGTCCATTATTTTCAATAAGTTCCAATCTTTTTATGACTTATGTCATGTTGTATGGGACCATGAAATGAAGCTTATTTCATTGAATAAGATCATATATGTAGAAAAAATTCCATTTGTATCTACATCTAGTACTAAATTTATGATCAAACCAAGTTATAAGGTAAAATCTCTTGAACCTAAAAAGGAAACAACCACAACAGTTAGTGTAGTTTCACAATATCTTAATCTGCTTGTTTTATCAAATGCATCAAAGAGATAGTTTGCATGTTTACCTGAGTCTCCTACTTCATTACTCTCCTAGTTAATAGAGTGGTATATTATATATCTCCATCCTCATATATAGGTTGATATAAATAGACCTCTACCCAAAGGATATGATGCAAATGTTTATTGTGACCATCATAAAGGCCATGGGCATTCTATGAACAAATGTTCTACATTGAATCATAAGATCCATAACCTCATCGATGACCAAAAGATTACATTTTATGATCCTCCAAAAGAATCATATTCACAATTTGGTGATCACCATAAGTAAAATATATTTAACAACCCTTTGTAAGACCATTCTAAGAAGGAACCATAAGTCCAAATGGCATATAATACACATCTTCCTCCACATTATAGACACCCACTATATGGTGTTATTGGTAAATGCACACAACATATACCTTGTATAGTTCAACAACCTACTATTTATTTTGGTGATAGTGAAATTAAGAATGATGAATCTAATCTTCATTATCTATTCATTCAAGCATACCTTGATAAACACCTCATATGCAGTGTTATGATTGATAATAGTGCAAGTGAAATTTTTTGCACCATTACATTACTTATGTATTTGGGTTATACTCATCATAATTTACATCCTTCTACTGGATCAGTCAGAGCATTCAATGGGACCTCCCAAAAGGTTCTTGGTGAGATTGATCTACATTTATAGGTCAATCCTGCACATGTGGTTAGTACTTTCTTAGTTATACCTTTTATGGGTGTCTTTTCAATTTTTTGGGATGACCTTGGATACATACTCTTCAAGTTGTACTTTATATAATTCATGGGTGTGTTAGGTACATTAATGTTAATTGAGTGATTACATTTTTTGATGTTCCATATGAGCATCTTTTTAAACAAGAGAAATTCATACCTAGGAAGTTAATTATCAAGATTGTTAAGGATAATATACCACAAAAGGGTAAAAAACAAGCAATCCCCTTTACTAGGTGGTCAATTTTAAGAAACATTTCCATCAGAGACAAATAATGGGTTTCATGGAATCCTCATCTTTTATGCATGATATTTAGATGTTCATAGCACCTAAACATGATCCTTCTATTGCTACTCCAAAGAAACCACATAGTACATAGAGATGGGTTCCATGAATTCATATTCCTTTTATTTGTACTTCAAAACTCAAATTCTTATTATAAATACACCAAACATCACAAATACTACACTGATAGATATTGCACCTATACATACTCCTTGGTAGTATCACCAGTTTATTGCACCACATTCTGAGTGGGGAGATACCTATGATAATCCTTTGGATGAGATCATAGGATGATCTTGTCTCTCCAAAAATATAAAATAAATCCAAAAACATTTTTGTCACTTACATTTTCTATTGGCTCATTGGCATCCATGTGTTAGTTCCATGTTGAGGGATAGCATATAATTTACTCTTACATATACATCTACATGCATACATAGATACATGATTCTATTCACTTAAGGATGTTGGGATTTCCCTCTACTCATGTCATTAAGATGTTGGGGCAATCCATATTCTATGATCTTGATACTTCTTAGTTACATCATTTGATGGTCACATCACATTATCATGATTGGGATCTTATGTACATACAAAAGCCTTATCCATGTTTATATCTTGCACATGGTACTTGATATTCTATGCACTTGACATTTTTTTATAACACATTTGAGCCAGGATTTACTATGATATGTTTATTTTAGTTGATTATGCTTTCCTTTATGCACTTCCTTGAGTGTCTTATCTTGCTTTCTTGATCATTTGAATATGTTCTATTCTATACGTCCCTTGTGCCTATATTTTCCTTTTTAGACATTTGAATATGTCATTACTTGTTGTATATACATTTGAATATGTCATTCCTTACTTTGTGGACATTTGACTAAGTCATGTCCATTTGATTTTGTGATATTTGAACATGCCCCTTATTTATGGTCTCCTAATACCTTTATTTGTTGACTTGTTTTTGAGTGCTCTTGTGTGTGCGCTTATTTCTTTGTTGAGGTAGTACCATTACTATATATATGTTACCATGATATTTATCATTCATCTTAGGCCTACATGTAATCACATTGGTTCTATGCACTTTAATGAGACATTTAATTATGCACATTTTTCTACATGTTACATGGTTTAGTCACATAATATGTAGTTATAAGGTTATATTATTCCTTTGAGATGAGGAAACTACTAGGTAATATTTTTCCCTCACCTCAAAGTGGGGCATATCAGTGGGGGCATGTCATGGTGACATGGCTTCCACATTTTCATATTTATGAGACTCAGTGGGGGCATGCTTTGGAATAATGTTCTCCACACCTTTTTTAGTATGCAAAATACCTCGATTATAGTGGGGGCATGTTTCAGAAACATGTCCTTCACATTGGTAATTATATAATTTTTCATATTTATCCATATAGTGAGGGAATGTTATGGTAACATTCTATTCACAAATTTTTAGATTGGCTAGAATACACAGTTATATGATTTAGATACACATTTATCGTAGAATTCAATACATGATACCATTATTATACATAATTTCAACATAAAACATATCTAAGGTGCATATACTATGAAACATGTGCCTAATATTACAAAATCTAAATCAGATTCATATTTCAAAACTCTTATATGTAATATTACCATAGCACATATTGATACCCCATGGACATTTACAGACTCTATCAAGCCAATTTACTGCAGTAGTTGGTTTACCTTTTGGTATGGTTGAGGTGATAAAATCACTCAATCTTTCCAAGTATTTTAGGTTGGACCTGATTGTATCAGCCAACCTCACTAGGTTATAAGTATTATTGGATTGCATTATTGAGTTAATCTCAACTATCAAGTGCCAACTCACTTTTTCTCCAAGGTTGAGGGCATGGTCCTTCCAATCTCTCTCTATCTATCTCATTGGATATATACACTTTCAAGATTTATCTATATTTTTCCTAATCTCAATTTGAAAGCCTTACAGTGATACATATTTTTCAAATCAACTTTTCAATAATCAAGGTGATTACATCGACACATAGGTGTACTCATAAACCTTGCTCTTTTATTTCAATCTACTTCAAGTAATTTTAACTTAGATTATATGCATTAGTTTTACACTGTAACACGATCTTGGTTGTAGGTCAGTCACCAACAAAGCACTCAAATTCAACTCAATCAAAGATAAGGTGTGCATACAAATCCAAGTATGCATTTTTTTTCCTTTAAACTAGTAATTTCATTACTAGATTAAAGTGTGGAAATGTAGATGATATTTTTTGATTATGTAGCACCTCAATCTTATACACTTGAAAAATTTAGACCTTGGTGATTAATCTTAACTCTACACTCTCCTTACCTCCATAAACCTCACATCTACTTTATCTTGTACCCCTTGGCCTATCTCTTAGTCCAAATAGTCTTATATTGATGACTCAAATATCCTATCTTGCCTAAAATGCTTAAAATATATTTATCTTACACCTCTATAAGTTTTGAGATTGTGCCTATTTGCTACTCTATGGATACTAACATCTGAGATAGACAATAGCATCAATGTTACTCTCCTACCCTAATGCAAGTCTCTGGTACCCTAAATAATCTAATTTACAAATGAAACATATCCCAATGGTCAACCTAAGTACTTTAATGTGATTTATCTTCCAATAAGATTGGTATAAATATAATAGCAACCCTTATTCATTCACCAACTTGCATAAACCTAGATTCAATTCATAAAAACATTCAAGAAGCACTCAAATTATCAAAAGCTTTATTATTATGATCTATTCTAATATAATTCAAAGGAATAACCCATCTGTAGGTTTGAAGTTATAAAATAACATTCATAAGGTCATATTTTCTAAGTTGCAAGATAGGTCACTATTGTACTTGATTTACACACATTGCATGATAGCACACAAGCCAACACATAAGGGAGAACTACATGAGTCCAAAGCCCTCTTTTGGAGTGTTGGATATGTCGATAATACCATTTAACAATAGGGTCATTAGGGTTAGCTCAACAATATTTTCCCACTAACCCATTTTACCCCAAGGTTAATTAAACATGGAAAGCTATTGTTTTTCCATTTGACAAGGAGTGACAGTTCATGACCTAGATTTGAATACACCAGATGGAAATAAAGTAGGATGATGTCATGCCCTAGTTTAGGTTGTGATAGGAATTTTAGTGAAGTAGATCTTGATTGTTTTATTAGTTGAATCAAGTAGACAATAGGATATAAAAAATAATAATAAAGTAATTAAATGAACATAAATACTCCTATCAATTGAACCTCTAGTGGTAAAATTTACTACTCTCAAAGTAAACTTATTTAAACTAATCGGTATTTGGATTGAACTAGCATCAATCATAAAATTAATGATAATATATTTCATCCCATGTGTTTTTATCTCCCTTTGTCCCATCATAATGGTTAATCCAATAACCATTTGTGATTGAGGGTCACAAATTGAGACCAATAAAAATTGACACTAGAAGGAGGGCTGAGGAAATATAGTTTATTAGTTGTATTTTAATTGTTGTCTATTTAAAAGGAACATAGACCCCACTGCAAGGATCACAAGGTATAGATTCATGTTCTTATTTTTCCTTGTTTGACTTGTTGAGACATAAGAGGAACATAACTCGTAATAAATAGCTTGTTGCACATATTATTCAAACATTTTTAAGCATATCCTTAATCCCATAAATTTTGTGGCTATCACTATGTCTTGGCTTGGTGAGTCATCCATAAGCATCCCATTTATTAAACATGAATTCCCCAAGGACCCCTTTGTGTTTCTACCTATATTTCTAAATAATCACAATAGAACCATTGAGGAATACCTTATTGTTTATCAGTTTGTTATGCACATTTTAAATGTCAAATAGAGGATGTAGCCTGAAGACTATTGACACTCACTCTATAATAAGAAGCATATGATTGGTTTTTAAGTTTGGTACCTAATTCCATCACTAGAAGTGATAATATTGCAGATCAATTTCTACCACAATTTGGAAGCCAAGTGAAAGACCCAACCTCTATGCTAAATATTTCACCAAATAATCAAAATGATCAAAACCATATCATATTTATAAAAGAAGTTTAGTATGAGAAATTTGATCCTGAACTTGCTACCCCTCTAAATTATGACACAAGTGAAGTGAAGGAGTGTATTCTAGATATTAATGAAGAAATTTTATATTTGCAAGGACAATTAGAATACATTTCGAATAAGGATAATGATGATGAGGTCCTAAATTTGAAAGGGTCTAATCAACAAGTGCTAGAAGAAAATGTAGAAGATCAAATAATGCATATTATTATCTTAGATGATCCAAATCTTTATGAATTAGTAGTTAGTGAACCTTTTGTTCCCAAAATCACCATTCTCAAACCTCAGGTAAAAGAATTCCTTATTTGTGATTAGCAGGATCATCAGGTGAAAGTTTATAATACAATGGGTTTTTTTATGAATCCTAAAGAAGATGAATCCCAAATTTATTATTATATTAATTATGATTATAGAATTGAAGCTAGTTTTCACTATGAGTACATGTACGTAGATCATTTTAAGTCTAGATAACAACTTGATATCTCTTAAAGTCAACAAAAGGAAGAACCATTTGAAGACTTGGAGAAACAAGTAGAGGAAGTTGCATATTCTGCATTTGAATCATCCTTATCATATGTTCCTACTCGTATATTTGTAAGGCTAATTCAAGATGGTGATCAACTATGTAGCAATAGTTTGGCTTCCCTCTCATCATTAGAGGAAGATGAATGTGATAAAATCAAAGATGAGTTGGATTGATTGTGCCAATAAGAAGAAATCCAAATCATAGTGGGTTGGTCCTTTGAAGAGAATAAGTTGAAAGAGATCAAAGTTGATTTAATATCTCTCCAATTTAGCCTTTCCTTCAAACAAATTGAAGGTAGCCATTTTATCTTCTCAGTAATAGAGGTATTCAATAAGGAATCTCAAGGGTATAATGACTTGAATGAATAAGTAGCACCAATGGAGATGTAAGTTGAATATGATC
Organism: Torreya grandis; assembly: GCA_037957365.1. NCBI lineage: Eukaryota > Viridiplantae > Streptophyta > Pinopsida > Cupressales > Taxaceae > Torreya > Torreya grandis. The sequence goes on along the minus strand of JARHVA010003018.1, from coordinate 1,322,771 downwards.
TAACTCAACCAATATCTATATACACTCTATCCACTGATGAAAAATCTAAGAGGTCTTTGACATGGGAAGAACTACTCCCATATCTCCTAGAGGATAAAGACAAAGAAGAGGACTCCACCAAAACTTCTATTGCAGTCTAAAGACATCCAATAATTGACATATCTATGAGTTGTAATAAATAGTATACCCATGCTAGGTTAGATATTCAAGACATTTTGGTATGTATTAGATCTTAGCCTTACTCCTTTTCATATTTCCATGTTTGGGCTGAGGTATTTTCTTCACCCTATCCCTCATGATTTTAGCAAACTAGATATTAGCATAATGTTGAATTGAATACTTTGATTTTACTTCAATTTCTTGAAATGGATATTGAAAAATCTTTGTGGTATAGTGTTTTCCATCCTTGAGGACAACATAGAAGAGAGTAGTTGTGACCGTTGCCATTCTCTAAATCATGAACTAATTAGGTGCCTGATTGATTCAAGCATGCACTTTTTTGGAAATAATCTCTTGTAAATATGTTTCTCTTTCCTTTTTTTTTGCTTTGATTTTTTGTTGTTTATTTATTTATCATCCCTTACTATAGATTGGGTTTCTTGTTGCCTATGTTTCCTTTCTTTCATTTTGTTTTGTTTTATGTGAGTTTATTTTGGCCCTAGTTTACTTCAACATTTTGGCATGTTCCTTGACTTAGGCATCCCTTTATAGTAGTTAGCTCCATTATACAAATAAAAGCACTAAGTAAAAGAGAAGGACCCTATGGATTTATCTTTCCTTGTGTTAGTGGGTTCAGTCACATTTGAACAATGATAAGGTTGTTTAAATTTTATTTTGTGTATTTTCTAAACATTGGAGTCCTATGATTCTAAATAGAACATGCAGATTTTAGAAAGGTTTCTTTTCTTTTCTAAATCCATCAATTGTACCTAATTAGACATTTTAAGCAAAGAAGAAACACTAAGCTAGTTTAGCTTGTCTTGATAATCTAAATTTTCTAAGTTTATAATTTTACCCATGGCTTGGTCCCCAACCCTCAATGGAATAAACATATAAAAAAATTTAAAATAAAATTTTGAAGGAAACATAATGAAAAATACAAAAATCTAAAGTCTTCCTCGAAATGGTGATTTAGGTAACCTCCATTGCAAGATTTTTGACATGACTAGAAGTGGAACAAGGCCTTGAGTGGGACAAGACATATATTTGGTAGGGTTATAGATTCATGTCTGGTATCAAAGTGATGTCCATGTCATTCTCCCCAAGTTGAATAACAAATATTTTCCTTCTCAGAAGTTTTTGTTGTATAATTAGATCTAAATTATTTTATGTGAATTCAAGAGCTATAAGGAATTAATCACTTTCACACACTGATGGTTTAAGGTTGAATTAAAACTTAGTATGCCACAGGTTGAAGCAAACTTTAGTGCCTTCATCTTTTTTATTTTACATAAGGAATTGTTAGTGCTTTATGCTTGTGTTTATGTGTGAAAATTTGCAACCTAGATTTTGAAGTACTTTAACCAAAGATTCTTGATTCTAAATGCTTAATAGCATTTTACCCATAGAGGTCATCATTTTTTATTATGTCAAACAACACACCCCATTTTTAGGATGAAAATAGGGACCCTCTTTATTTTGAGCTAAATTTTAGTGATATTATCATGATTATGTTTTGGCTTAATATTTACAGAACTTCATCTAAGATTTTGTTAAATATTCAATAATCATGATATGATGTGCTTACGAATAAAGTCTGTTTCCCATTTATTTTAATTCATTTTATCATATTTCGTTATAGACTTTATCTTATGAATGTTTACGCTTAAATGTATATTTTTATTAAAATGATTGGTTTCAATTCTTATATTAATTGACTGCTTCTCATATAAAATACATTTGGCAAAACTTATCTTTTTTCATAAATATTTACTTAATCAGCTTATTATTTCTTATATGTCTTAGTGTCTTTCCAGAGCCCCCCATATTATTTCACGCATCCAAATCTCATTGATGCATGACTTAAAATCCAAATCTTTTTAAAAAAATGACTGAGCCATTTTAAAGCCTTGGGCCCTCAAGATAGCACCACATGGCACCATCCCAAGAGCTTGAAATCTCAGAGTCATTAAAGCATTAATAAAGTCTTAGAACCTCAAGACCATTAAGGCATTAACCCATAATCTTGGGAGTTGATAGACAATGGTAAAGGCCCATGGCTCTAATGCCCTAAGAAGGTGTCATATGGCACCCTCTTAGAATATTGGGAGATCATAGTGATTATTACATTAGCACAAAGTACGAAGAGCTTGGAGGCCTAAGAGAAAAACACATGGAGATGATTGAGCAAGTATAAACTAAAACCTGAGATGATCAAGAATCTACCAAGTGGTAACGTGGGACATAACAAGTAAATTCTAGGAGAAGGAATGTGACAATGAAAAAGAGCCATGTGGTAGTGATGAAATCAAAATATCCTGAGAACCAAGATTGATGATCTGTCTAGCTATCAAAATTGTCAAGAATTTAAAGAGGACTATGCATCATGTCTGGAAAGCATAGTCGAAGTGTAGTTGGTTCTTCACCAACTAAAAGGCCTTGAAGTGAGAATTCAGGATAATAAAGGAGTGAATTGATCTAATAGATCTTAAAATCAAGTTAGGGATGATTCTTTCATTTAATCAACCCCCTAAATTAAATGAAAAGTAGTCAGTATGGTGTGAGTCATCACATGGCATGTGCATGGAAGAAAATCAAAGAGAGACAATGAGCATAAAAGATAAAATTATGTGTTTAAGAGGCATGGCCCCAAACTACAAATGATACTCAAGCTAGTGAATCTGTCAAAATATTAACCATATTCTCTAATCATCATTGAATATTTGTAACTACCCTAGTAGTGGGTTGAGCGCACTTCATGGACAAATTTATTTATATAAGGGATGTTTTTTTCCCTTTGAATTTGTTGAGAATTTTAGGGTCTAAACATCATTGGTATTATGATAGGATTTTACCTGCCTTTCATTGGTATTTTTTACCTTGATTATGCATCCAGGGTCAATATTTTAGGGATCAAAACACTGTTAAAATTGGCCTAGATTGTACTAGCCTTTCTTGTATGCTTTATTATCTTAGTTTATTGCCTGTATGGATATTGATTGTAATAGAATACTTTTATAATGTTGATTAAAAAATTTATTACATTTTTTTTCATATAAATGTCTCTAATATTTATATTTAACTGGTAATTGGTGTTAAGACTGTTAATGGACTTGTTTGCATATGATTGTCATAGTTATGTGTGTATTATCTATCATAACTATTTTATTGATTTATTTCATGTTTTTATTAGGCTTCTCTCAATCATTGTGTGAAATATCTACATATTGTTAGTTTCATTTAGAATGGATTCAATAAACAAATAATGTTGACCAAATTTCACTTCGAGGTCAAATTTGGACCCCTATAGGTAAAATACTTGGTTTTTTAGATGTTTTAAGGGAATAATACTTTGTCATAGGGTATGTTTTTTTATCCTTAGTCATGGTATAATAAGTTTATTTATCATTTTGGATCATTTAGTGGGCTTTTAGGGGCCATAAATGCAAGTGTCATGGTTTCCTAGGTGTCTAGGTGTCCTATTTTAATTTGAAACATCTAATAGGTCATATTCCATATCAATAATGTTAGTTAAATCATAATATTTTAGGTTATCTAACTAAAATTCAAGAAACCAACTAAAAAAGGGAGAGTTTGGCACTTGTATGACCCATAGAGGAGGGTGACACATGGGAAAAGGTGATGGAATATATCTTAAGCTTACTAAAAATAATTTTCATGCTTTACATACTTTTAAAGTGTCATTTTTGAGCTAAAACCATTATGTTCCTTCTTCGCCCTTGTAGACACATAAAAGTGGTTAGTAGGTTCATGCTTAGTACAACTAGTAGAAAAGGTTCTAGGTCAAATGCATTTGGGAGGTGTTAGTACACTCAGAGAGATTTAATTTCATATAAATATTTATAGTATTGGTAAATTTTTCTTTATGAACCATCCCTAACAAGTTGACTATGTTTGTATACTCATTATTTCCTACATCCTATAGGTTTATCTCCATTTTGGACAAGTCCATACAAGCCATTTGGTGATGTTGACTCCAAAGGATGTTGGATATATTTCTATATGATCTTCATTTTTATTTCCATGTTTCATGGTGTTTTGATGATGAATTTATCTCATGTTGTAGGAAGGTGTCACCATTGTGAAGTTTTAGTTAGTTTCTTCCTTATTGTAAAATGTTGGTCTTATACAAAGGTCTCATGTGAATAAAATATGATGTTACATAGGTATAAAATACATATTATCACCTCCTTCCATGTTTGGTTTCACCATATCATGCTTTGGGCAACATTTAATCTTGCTATCCTCATAAGTCAACTCTTCACTCAATCCCACTTACAATCACATGTATGGAGCTTGTTTAGCTTGTTCATGAAATGGTAATCAGGGTGTATCAATTTTTTCAAGTCATTAGGATATGTATTTTAAATAAGTTCAAGGTTGTTTGCAAGCTCATTCATCACACCAACCAGCCATTAGACACCCCTATCTGCTATGTTTTAGATGTTTTCAAAAGGTTTTCATGTTGGAATAAATGTTATGAAGCTTGACTTAGAGTCTTAAAAATAAAAATAATGCATTTGAAGGATTTATAATGAGTTTTATTTATTCATATGGCTATTCATCCATATATTTTTGATCCATTCCATGCTCACTACTTGCATATAGCCCATACACACCTATAAGAGTCTCCATTGGTGATGTTATACTGACAAGGCAAAAGTTGGATTAGTGTTTTCAATATTTTAAGATTTAAAAGAGTGAATTTATACATTTGGTGAAAACATATAAGTGATCATAAACCTACACACCTTATAGTCTACCTAAGTTTACCCATTACTTATGTATGTGTAAATGCCCACCTACATGTGGTACCACAGAGCCATGAGGGCACTTGTATGAAAGGATAGAACATGGTAAAACCTTATTTTGTTCCCTAGCATGTGATTTCACAATTTTAGACATATATGAGGTGTCTAATGGACAAATGGAAAGGTAAACATCTTGGAGGAGGCAAGGACTGAGTTCAGGGAAGGTTTCCCAAAAAAGTGAAAATAAAGGTACAAGGGCATGTTGTGAATATCTTATAACATGGTTGCAATGACTTTTGAAACATATAGATAGGTAGAACTTGTAGCCTCTAGCATGGATAATAACTGTGATAATGATGAAGCCAAGAGGATTGATGGAGCCCAATTGTTTGGAGCCTTAAAGTTGCCTATAAAGACACTAAAATCTTGCATTAACATCTACAAGATTTGATGTTTAAATCACAATTAACATCCCAAGAGCAAACAAGGAATTATCTCATAACTAAAATGGTCAAATTGATTGAATGGTGTAAAAAATAGCATGAATTTCATTGTTATTATATTGATCATAGTGTTTCAAGATTCATGGACACCTATAGGTGTCCCTTCTCAAGGGAATGTGCACCTACAGATGAGTATAGAAACATTGACTTAAATAGGGTGTCTTGATGGTGTTTTTCCCACCCAAGGTGAATACAGGTATGATCATATGCTAGGTTATTTTCATGATTTAAATAATGTCTTTACACACCATGGCTAAATCTCAATTAGGTAAATTTACACCTACAGGAATTAGGGAAACAGGGTATCACAGTAAAAAGGGAAAACTCAGTTTAGTGAGCTCAAAGTATAGGTAAAGGTTAAAGTAAAGTTCAAATGATTAAATTAACCTATAAACACCTTATTAAAAATAATATGACCTATATGAACTCTTAAAATGTGAAACAAGGTTGCATAGACTCTTTAAGGCCCTATATGCACCTATAGCTGAGTGTGCAATATTGATGAAGGTAAGAGATGAATATGCTTAGGAAAACATAAGAAGGTTGATAAAAACTTGAGAATTATCAATGATAGGTCAATAATGTGTTTTAAATAACTCTATGACTTCTTTCAATTTGACCATCTGCTCTTCCTACTAGCCTAAAGGTAGCAATCCATACAGTTGCACTAGGAGACCCAAGTTGCTCAATGGGTAAGAATGAAGAATCTAGGGAAGAAGAGTGGATTTTGGTGAATGTAAAGATTAATAAGCATGAATTGAGGGTTTATAAAATTTTTAAGAAACCTAATCATATTTTATTTATCCTTGATAGGTCAATCTTAGGTGGAAGTGAAACATGCAAGAAAATAGTCCTTTAGGAGGCCTTTTTGGACAAATTGAGTTGGTTAGGTGGCTAAATGGATAAATATAACTTATCCCTTTGGTAAAAATATTAATTATGACATAATAAAACTCATAAAACCTTAAATTTTTTCTTTGTAATAGAGGGATACATCTCACTATTTTGTCTCAGAGGTCAGCTAGTCAAGAAAAATCAAGGTTTTAGCAAAACAAGCAAATGAAACCAAAGAAGGTGAGAAACTTGATAGAAAGATTTTGGAATAAAAAAGATCATATTTTGAGGTATATAAAATGTTAATGGGTGATAGGAGACAATAACACAAGCTCAAACCTCTCAAAATAATCAAAATACTCTTGCACACAATCCAACTAGACAAGCTCCAATTAGGCCTAGTTGGTGAATGAGAGGAAGAAATGAAAAGGAGTGCTTGGAAGGTTACGTGATGACTTTGAAATATTGAATGAAGTATGAAAAATAATGAGACACCATCCCAACCATGAGATATCAGTCCAAATATCCAAAACTATCAAGATGCATGCTAAGCCTATTAGGCCTTAAAGTGACCTAGAGTAAATTAGGGGTCCAACTCACTTCTTGCTCCTAGTGAGTGTTATAGCTTGTTGAAACATGTTGATGAGATATATTTAGACATGTTTGAGCTTATTTTATGTAGATAATAATATAATAAATCTAATTCTATCTAATAGATAGTCCAAGCATGTAAGAATTATGAAAATAAGATCGATATGGTAACTTTAAATGCTCACATCTGTCTTGACACTTTACATGGAGATAGGGTTTGGATAAGCTTACAAGGGTCTTGAAGATAATATTTGTGAAATTTTTTGGTAGTTCCAATGTCACATCTTTATGAATAAATACTAAGAGTGAAAACTACCTAAAACCCTTGCAAACCCTTAGTCAAGACCCAATGAAGGAAATGAAGTTGGATAGATGCCCTAATGACATAGTTTTCCCATGAAAGTTATTAGAACTTGTAGAAGACTTTCTCAGGCTCACCCCCATACTTTTGTACTTATGAAATTATACATATGAAGTACAAAATAAGGTATTCTTTACTATTTTATGCATTTTTTAGGTTCTAGGAACATTCAAGAGATGAAATAAAGCTTGCGAGGAAGATATAGACTTTTAATAATTCACTATGGTCATTTCATGTCTTGGGAAAACTCTTAATTATTCAAACAATTATTCTCATTTCAGTCAGTCAAAACTGACATAGTGAACATGATGGTGAGAAGTGTGAAAACTTCAAATGTATGTCCTTTTAAGGTGTGCCTAATGACTATAAGGCCATGGATGGTATTTAAAATAGTCATCCACTCCCTTGTATTAATTTTCTTGGAAAACTAATGCTTTTTATAATCTAAGTGTGCAAAAGAGGAGTTTTCTTAGACTACAGATGTTGATGGCTCATTCATAAAAGTTTATAAATGACCAAGACTATATCCAATGCATAGAGAGTCATGTCTAAAATACTTCCCTCTCATTCAAATAATTAGACCTATCCATAGTCAGCTGTGGAACATTCAAACAAGGCTAAATCATGAAGGCAATTTTTTGAGCCAACACAAGGAATTTCATGCCACTTTCTAAGAGTTTCATGCCTTTTTTGGACACTTGTACTTCTTGACCTTTCATGATCTATTTTACATATTTTTATCATGCATAACCTCTTTTCTCATCTTAAAAAGTGTCCAAGTGACCTTTGGACTTTTCTTGTCTCGCCCCTCTCCCAAATGTTATAAGCAGTGACTTTTTTGGCTGTTTTGAGTAGCCTCTGTTAGTTAATGGTGAAACCTTGTCCAATTTTTTATTTTAATGAATCTTGAAGTAATAAAAAAGGTTAATTTTCCTACTTACATGTTGAATAATTGAGTTTGGTTACAAATCTTGTTAATCTTGTCTAGTAAAAGATGGTCTTTTCTAGCATGTTGTCTTTGATTGTCCACCAAGTATGCAAAACAGTAATTATTTCAAGACTTTGTTAGTGTTATATATTTTTTTATGAGATCTTTATAATTGTTATATGATTTTATCCTTCAAATTATCATTCATTATCCCTCCTAAACATCAATATACCTATTGAACTTGGCATATGAAACATTGATGTAACAATTTGTCTTGAGTTGTGAGTTTTGTGTAAAAGAAGCATTGATTTGATATAATTAGTATAAATTTAGTTAATAATATTAAATTAAATATGTTTGCATAACCTTTTAACTTTATAATTTTTTTTTATTAACCCTTTTCTTGTAAATTTGATAAGTGAAAGAGTGTTTCAAAGAATGCATCAAGGGAACTAGCCCTTCTAGATATTCATCTCACCAAATTGATTACCCACAAAAAGTGAGATGTTTCCATTGTGACACTTTGATGAGGAGAGATCATAAATCTCCTCAAGGGGTGAAAATCCAAGTGAAAATATTTTTTGGCATGCCCGATGGGACTCTAAGTCCTAGAAGATTGTCTAAGATTGGTGCTATTCTTGGCATATTTATAGTCACAAGAACATATACATTCAGTACCTAGATATTCCACTAAGATTTTAACTCTTTGGTTGCTAATCAGTCCTTAATTTCCATGCCAAATGTGACCACTAGGTCTTCTTCTAAAGGCATACCTTTTGAGTTTATGCAATTACCTTTGTATTTTGTCAAACGATTCAGATTTGTGAATACTCATCCTTATTCAAGGGAGTTGGTGTTTAATAAGTCTAGTTTTATACTTAGTTCAACCCATAATACAAATAATATACATTCCAATAAGGATATAAACCTTCCTTTTTTATCCTTCACCAGGTCATCTCCTTTGAATCTTGCCTAATATGACCAAATTCTTGGAGCAGCCCTTAAAAGTGTGCCATATTTTAGTGGAGAAGGTCCTATCGCTCCCATTGAACATATTAGGAACATGGAAATTTTCTAAAATATACATAATATCACTCAAGAGAATTTATCCATCAATTTATTAGCATTTCCTTTCAAAGGGAGAGCTTTAGATTGGTATGGAACTCTACCAGAAATTTCCATTACTTCATGGGATGAACTAGGAAATCTATTATCTAAGATGTTTGAAGATAAGAGTGATTATTTGTCATTAGATGAGAAATTGACTACTATCAATAGGGATCCTTAGGATTTTATGCAATATTTTAACTCTAGATTTCAAAAGACATGGGATAGGATTCCAGCCCTTATGAGACCTACTCCAAATTATGCCTTCTTATATTACCTAAAAGCATTGAATAGTGATATATCCATGATGATCCAATCGATGGGTGTAAATACACTACCTATTGCCTATGAGATATCTATTAATGTTGAGAATTATCTTGTTCAAGTAGGTAAGATTGCTTCTATACCATTAATGACATTATTCCTTGATTTGTAACCTCTTAGTCAAATTGCATTACCTACCTTGGCTCCTTTGCCTAATAGTCAAGAGAAGTTTGCCCTTGCTCCTACCAATGAGATTCATGAAGTCAAGACTTGATAAAAAGTTTTAATAATGAATTGGTTTCTCTTAAAGGACAACAAGCTCAAAATTACAAGCCTTACCAATCCTACAATCAGTTTGGATAAACAAGTAGCCCTCCTTTTCAAGGTAACGCTCAAGGACAAGGTTAAATAACTCAAGCTAGACTTTACCAAAGTTTCAATACCAATGCCACATCATCTTATAAATCTCTTGTTCCAACTCAAAACAACTTTGTTCAAGAACAACCATGTTATCCTTCCTATGACCAAAATCAAAGCCAAGTTGAAGATGTCAATGAAATACCTAGTCAAGCCATTATAATGCAAAGTAGTCAAGCACCTCAAGTTTCCACTTTTGAGTTGCCAATGAAAAATGGAATGGAAAATGAAAAATCACAACCTTACTCTAATTTTATGAATAATTTATATGGGTAATTTTGTGCCATGAATCATTTGGAAAATTCAAACAATGTGAATGTTAATGTGTCCTCTAACACTAGATCTAAGAAGAGGGTTGTTGAAGAGACACAAGGGTCAATTAAAAGACCTATTTTGACTCCTACATCACCTCCAATAGTAGTTGGGTATAACTCATCTCCTAAGGTGTAAGAAAATCATAAATTTTAGAATGTAAGGTCAGCTCCTACACATTCACCTTCATGTGTTACACCACAAGGTACTAGTGCTTCCAAAGAGCAATTCAAGATGAACAATCCTTATATTAATGTTTTAGATCAAATTAATAATTTAAAAATTAATATTTCATTATATAATTCATTTATTCCCTTAGCCCATAGATTGATAAGGCTATTGGTCTTTAGTATAGCAAGCATACTACCTCTATGAATTATCATTATGTTGACCAAATTTGACTTCAAGGTCAAATTTGGACCCCTATAGATAAAACACATGATTTTTTAATTGTTTTATGGGTATAATACTTTGTCATAGCATATTTTATAATCCATTTTATGTTATTTGATGTATTTTTAGCCTTAGTCATGGTCTAATAAGTTTATTTGTCATTTTGGGTCATTTAGTGGGCTTTTAGGGGCCATAAATGCAAGTGGCATAGTTCCCAAGGTATATATGTGTGTTATTTTCCTTTAAAACATCAAATAGGTTAGATTACCTATCAGGAATGCTATCTAAATTAGAATCTCTCAAGTTATCTAACTAAAATTTAAGAAACCAATTGAAAAAGGGAGAATTTGGCATTTATACAACCCATGGAGGAGGGTGACACATGGGAGAAGGTGATGGAATGTCTCTTCAACTTCTTAAGACTCATTTCCATGCTTGACATACTCTATAAGTGTCATTTTAAAGCTAAAACCATTCTGCTTCTTCTTCACCTTTCTGGACACAGACATGGTCAATAGGTTCATGTTTATTACGGTCAGTAGAAAAGGTTGCAAGTCAAACACATTTTAAAGGTGTTATTAAACTTATATATATTCATTTTAATATTAAGAGTTATAAGATTGGTTATTTGTTCTTTATGAACCATCCCTAACAAGTTGACTGTGTTTTTTTGCTTGTTGTTTCCTACACCCTATAGGTTTTGCTCCATTTTTTACAAGTCCATACAAACCAATTGGTGATGTTGACTCTAAAGGATGTTGGATATCTTATTATATTCTCTACATGTTTAATTTCATATTCCATGGTGTTTTTATGAGCAAGTTTTCTCATGTTGTAAGAAGGTGTCACCATTATGAAGTTTTAATTAGTTTCTTCCTTGTTGTAGAATGTTGGTCTTCTAAAAAGGTATCATGTGAATATAATATGGTGTTACATAGGTCTAAAATCCATACGATCACCTCCTTCCATGTTTGGATTCACCATATCAAGCTTTGAGAAATATTTAGTCTTGTTATCCTCATAAGTCAACTCTTCACTCAGTCCCACTTGTAGTCACATGTATGGAGCTTGTTTAGCTTGTTTATGAAATGGTAATCAGGGTGTATCAGTTTTTTCAAGTCATTATGAGATAGAGAGAGTTCATTTGGATGTTCAAGAAGTGAAAGGTTGTCTGTAAGCTCATTCATCACACCAACCAGTCATTAGACACTCCTGCCTACTCTATTCCAGATGTTTTCAAAAGGTTTTCACATTGAAATAAATGTTATGAAGCTTGTCTTAGAGTATCCTAAATTAAAATCATGCATTTGAAGGATTTAAAATGAGTTTGAGTTATTCATGGGGATATTCATCCATATATTTTTGATCCATTCCATGCTCATTGCTTGCATATAGCCCATACACACCTACAAGAGCCTCCATTGATGATGTTATGCTGAGAGGTGGAAAGTTAGATAAGTGATTTAAATATTTTAATATGTCCATTAGTGAATTGAGACATTTTGTGAAAACATAGAAGTGATCACAAACTACACACATTGTAGTTTGCCCAAGTTAACCCACTGCCTGTGTATGTGCAAATGCCCACCTACAAGTGGTACCACAAATCCATGAGGGCACTTGTATGAAAGGATAGAACATGGTAAAACCTTATTTTTGTCCCTAGCATGTGAGTTCACCATTTTATACCTATATGAGGTGTCTAATGGAAAAATGGAAAGGTAAACATCTTAGAGGAGGCAAGGACTGAGTTCAGGGAAGGTTTCCCAAAAAAGTGAAAATAAAGGTCTAGGGGCATATTGTGAATATATTATAACATGGTTTCAATGAATTTTGAAACATATATATATATGTATATATTATAGACTCTAGCATGGAGAATAACTATGCCAAGGATGAATCCAAGAAAACTGATCGATCCTAACTGTCTAGAGTCTTAAAATTGCCTACAAAGACACTAAAATCCTACATTAAAATCTACAAGATTTGAGGTTTGAATGACAATTGACATCCCAAGAGAAAATAAGGAATTATCTCATGACTAGAATGGTCACATTGATTGAATGGTGTACAAAATATCATGAAGGTCATTGGTTTAATATTTATGATAGTGTTTCAAGCTTCATGGACACCTATAGGTGTCCCTTCGCAAGGGAATGTGCAACTACATATGAGTATGAAAATAGTGACCTAAACAGGGTATCGTGGAGGTGTTTTATCCCACCCAAGGTGAACATAGGTATGATAAAATGCTAGGTGATTTTCATGCTTCAAATAAGTTCTTCACACACTATGGCCAAAGCTCAATTAGGTAAATGTATACCTACAGGAATTAGAGAAGTAGGGTATCACAGTAAAAAGGGAGAACTCAATTTGGTGAGATTAATGTATAGGTAAAGGTTAAATGAAAGTTTAAATGATTAAATAAACCTATGATCACATTTTATAAGATCATGATGACCTCCATGAACTCTTAACAATGTGAAACAAGCTTACATAGACTCTTTAATGCCATGTGTGCACCTATAGCTGAGTGTGTAGTCTTGATGAAGGTAAGAGATGAATATGCTTAAGAAAACATAAGAAGGTTGGAAAAAACTTGATAATGATTCATGATATGTAAATAAGGTGTTTTAAAAAACTCTAGGACTTCTTTCAAGTTGACCATCTGCTCTTCCTACTAGCCCAAAGGTAGCAGTCTGTACAGTTACACTAAGAGACCCAAGTTGCTCAATGGGTAAGAATGAAGAATATAGGGAAGAAGAGTGGATTTTGGTGAATTTCAAGATTAATAATCATGAATTTACATTGGATAACATGTTTAAAAAACCTAATCATATTAGAGTTATCCTTGAGAGATCATTCTTAGGTGGAAGTGAAAAATACAAGAAAATAGTCCTTTTGGAGGCCTTTTTTGGACAAATTGATTTGGTTAAGTGCCTAAATGGATGAATATAATGTATCATTTTATTAAAAATCTTAATTAGGACATAATAAAAATCTTAAAACATTTATGATATTGTGATATGTAGAGAAACCTATAGGAAAGCTTATTTTATCTCAGAAATAGTCCAAGCATGTAGGAATTGTGAAAACAAGCTCGATATGGTAACTTCAAATGCTCACATATATCTTTAAACTTTTCATGGAAATATAAGGGGTTTTAATAAGTTTATATGGGTCTTTAATATCATATTTATTAACTTTTTTGGTAGTTCTAATGTCAGGTCTTTATGAACAAAGCTTAAGAGTGAAAACTGCCTAAAACCCTTGCAAACCCTTAGTCAAGACCCAATGAAAGAAAAAAGTTGGATATATGATATAATGACATATTTTTCCCATAAAAATGATTTTAACTTGTATAATAATCTCTCAAGCTCCACCCCAATCTTTTGGATTGTATGGAATTGTACAAATGGAGTATAAAATAGGGTATTTTTTATTGTTTTATGTATTGTGTAGGTTATAAGAACATTCAAGAGGTGAAATAAAGTTTTAGAGGAATATATTTAATTTTAATAACTCACTATGGTAATTTAATTCCATGTAAAAACTCTTAAGTGTTCAAATAATAGCTCTTATTTAAGCCAATCAAAACTAGCATAGTGAACATGATGGTGAGAAGTGTGAAAAATTCAAATAGATGTATTTTTAATTTATGCCTGATGCCTCTAAGGACATAGAGGGTCTTTAAAAGTTTCATCCACTCCCTTGTACATATTTTCAAGCAAAACTAATGCTTTTTGGAAGCCAAGTGTACAAGGTGTGTGGAAGAGGAGTTTTCTTAGACTGCAAATGGTGATTGTTCATTCCCAAAAGTTTTTAGATGACTAGGACTACAACCAATGTATGGATATTAATTTTTTAAATCCTTCCCTCTCATTCTAAAACTCATACCTATAACTAGTCATTTATGGGACACTCAAATAGGCTAAATCATGAAGGTAATTTTTTGAGCGAACACAAGGAATTTCATGCCACTTTCTAAAAGTTTAATGCTTTGTTTGGACACTTGTAATTATTTACCTTTAATGTTCCATTTCACATATCTTTATCATGCATATTTAACCTATTTTATTATATTTACAAGTGTCTAAGTGACCTTTGGAATTCCCTTGTCTTGCCCCTCTCCCAAATGCTATAAGTAGTGACTTTTTTGGCTCTTTTGAGTAGCATCCGTTGGTTAATGGTGAAAAAATGGCCAATTTTGTATTTTAATGACTCTTAAATAAATAAAAAAGTGAATTTTCTTACTTACATTCTATATAATTGAGTTTGGTTCCAAATCTTGTTGATTTTGTCTTGTAAAATATGGTATTTTCTAGCATGTTGTCTTTGATTGTCCACCAAATATGTAGAAGAGTAATTGTTACAGGTCCTTTTTAGTGTTACTTCTTAGTGCATGAGAGTTTTATAAGTGGTTTATGATTGAATCCTCCAAAGGATCACTCATTATCCCTCCTAAACATCAATATACCTCTTGAACCTAGCATATGAAACATTGATGTAACAATATGTCTTAAGTTGTGAGTTTTATGTAAAAGAAGATATGATTTGCTTTAAGTAGTATAAGTTCAGTCAATAGGAATAAATTCAATATTATTGCATCACCTTTTAGCTTTCTAAGTTTTTCTTATTAACCCTTTTCATGCAAAGTTGATAAGTGAAAGAGTGTTTCAAAGAATGCATCAAGGGAACTAGCCCTTCTAAAGATTCATCTCACCAAATTAATTACCCATAGCAAGTGATATGTTTCCATTATGACACTTAGATGACGAGAGATAAGACATCTCCTCAAGGGATACAAATCCAAGTGATAACAAATAGATTTTTCACTTGTTCTTAGAAGCTTATTCACTACGTGGCTCATGTTTGTGCAATTTATAAACTAGATATACAGTGGTATCTATGGTCAGGCATGCTTTTCAGTTCTACAGTATCAAGATGCTTGCTTAGATCAAAGACACTCTCTATTTTATATCCTAACCTATTTTTCCTTTTTACTTTTTTGGATGATGTCCTACCCTAATTTAGGTTGTGATAGGAATTATAGTGAAGTAGATTCTAATTGTTTTACTAGTTGAATCAAGTAGAAAGTAGTATATATACAAATAATAAGTAAATAAACATGAATGCTCATATCAATTGAACCTCTAGTGTAGCAGTTGTTTCTCTCAGAGTAAACTTGGTTAAATTGTTTGGTCCTTAGATTAAACCAATATCAATCCTAAAATTAACCAGGGTAAATTTCATCCTATGTGTTGTTATCTCCCTTTGTCCCATCAGAATGGTTAATCCAATAACTATTTCTAATTGGAGGTCATAAATTGAGACCAAAAATTAGGTTGGTTATTGAAATATATTTCTAGAATGTTTTGAATAGTAAAACTACCAAAATCAATAAAATTAGTTAAAGGAAGTTGATAACAAACTTGTATAAGGAGAAAAAAATTAACGTTAATAGACTTGAAGGTTTTAAGGCTTTTCCAATGAAAGTTTAATAAGGATCCAAGTTTAATGGACGTGATCAACCTTGAAAGGTTAAATGATATATAAAAAATGATCTTAATGGTTAATTGGGTACTTAAGAGAAAAAAACAAAATCCTTGGTGCAGAGAAAGAAGAGTCGAATGAAAAAGAAAATGTATAGAAATAATTTGATGAATAACTACAAATACTTGAAACTTTATTAACTAAGCTCCAAGATAAATCAAGAATGACCAAAAATGTGTTCTTAAAATTTTCACACAAATGGACATAAATAACACATGTTTTCTCAATGATCACCAAAAATAAAAAGAACCAAAGGTGAAAGTTTTCTAGTCTAAAGATAAATCTGAGAGGAAAAAATATTCAAGGATGTAGATGACCTAGGAGATCAAATTCAAGTGAAGTTTAAGGAAATGAAAAAGAACTTCAAAATCATGTATCACAAAGCCATGGACTAATAAAACACTTTTTAAGAGATGTTAAAGGGGCTAGCCCCCAATATACTTGTTATAAAACTAAAGGCAAAGGAAATCCAAGACCAACATCCAAAGCTCAATAATATATCCATAGGAATGGACACTAGGATATATAAGTGTTACAAGCCACACTCTCTAGATAGAGCATTTTTAAGGAAGATGTTCATAGGGATAGGCCATAATTTTTAATAGATCAATAAGCTATAGAAGGTTTACCTAGGAATGTGAAACCAAATTAGTGTGGGGTAAAGTTGGCCCCTAATTTTAGCCAAGTATAGAATTAAATATATATATATATATATGTGACACTCAAAGGGCATAAAGTATCATACAAAGATATCCATAGAAGCCCAACTAGCAAGGTACACCTAGTCTTTGGAAACCCCAATTAAGAATACTTAGTTCTTATTTTTATTTTGAATATTTGACGTGCAGATTTAAGGAGAGAAAGACATAATCATAGTAGATGAGATCCTAGTTTTGAAAAAGTCCAATAGTGCATAATTGGATCATAGGTGCATGATGATGAAGTTGTATAGATGTACCAAGAAACTTAGGTGCACTTAAGGGAGGATTGACCATGTCTTGAATGTGTAAGTGGCAAAATAATGGTAAAAATTAATGAGTGTGGTGAATAATAAGGAGGTTTTGTAAACCAGATAGCATGAGAGGAGGATAAGTCTACAATGGAAAATGACTCTAAAGGCTTATCTTATCTTAGATAATATCTTAGATAAGTTTTTACCTTAATAGGTTAAGAGCAAATCTACAACAACATTTTGTAGATTTAAGAGTTTGTTAGGTCAAATATATTCATTGTAAGTAGTTAATACTATTATTTATATAAATATGGTGTGTGGTCTATCAAACTTTAATTTATTGTTTGTAATTGTAAGGTGTTGGCTTGCATCTATCAAATACCACCTTGTTTGATAGAATAAGCTATTGATGCCATTGAATTTTTGTTGTGTGTTAAATTTTTGTCATTGAAACTCATATTATTTTTATCTTATTGGATTGAATATTTCTTATTGAACACTTTATGGTCTGAGTATACATGTAAATTGGTTATTAATGAAAATATATTGAAGCTTCTAAAATTGGTGTTAAATTTATGCTATCTACTTTAATGGCATCTATGTTTAATTAATATTTAGTTAATGAATATCATTTGTTTAAAGGTTGTACTATATGTGTTAGTTTGATCTTTGATTACATGGGTGATGTTGTATTCACGTATGTTATGAATAAGTCTTAATATAAAATTTGATTATATAATGATGTTGTATTAAAATATGTTATGAATAAGTGTTGGTTTGTGCTTTTTGATGATGGGGGTTGTGTCCTCTTCATTTAGTTGATATATGTCATGTCAAACTAAGAAGTGTCCAATGGTTGTTTGCGATATGCAAAGGCTTATAACTAAAAGTATTGCTTTGGGGGTGGTTTTTAGATCATTTATTATAAGGTTATAATCTAATATCTTTAATTCAAATCTAATCTATTGCTTGTGAAATCAAACACACTTTTTGAATTGCAAATGATATATAAGATAAACACACTTCTAAACTAGTTTGCTAGAATTAAAATTTCATAAAAATTAAACACACTTTTAATCTATGTTGTTAAAATGGGAAATTATTGGGAAAGCAAATGTTTATAATTTATAATTCTTAAATTATTTTTTCTTTAACACAAATTAACACACATTCCTATGAGGGAAACACAAAAAAATAATACTTTGCATAAAAAAGAATAATAAACTCAAATCACACAATAATGCATAAATAACTTATAAATACCAAATATATACTTATTATTTGGTTGAGTGAGCCCTTGCTCTTATTTATAATAGGATTTTAACACCCTTATATTTAAGGAAACTTGTGAACATATATTTTCATTTATTTTGGAAAGTTGCTTACAATATTGAAAAATAGTGATGTTCAGACTATTCAATCATTAATTATCTATTCATCTCCTCTATCTCTATCATCAAAAAAGAAATGTTTATATATTACCATGTATTACAAAAATTATTTCAATATATAAAAATAACTTAACAAGATCATATTCTAACTAAGATCTTGTCTTATTTTATAACAATATCATAACATTCTTTCCACTCTTTAAGGAAAATTGGTGGAAAGTGTTGGACTCAGTTCCTTACATGATTCCTTATTTGTTGCTAATTGTAACTTATTTTGAAGTTATAACCATATGAAATTATTAAACTAGCATAGTGAAACATATTATTTATTTTTTATTAAGAAAAAATTCCATAAATATAATGACTATAAATAGATATTACTATTTTTGTAAAGTCTATAGATAATAATCAAAATGGTTTCCAAAAATATACCATACTTATTCAAATCGTGTATGCACATCCTTGTAGAAACATATTATCCTTTGGGTGAGCATGTCAAGCTAACTAGAGGTATCTGGATCCAGTCTGGTGATCTTTGGATCTAGTCTAGTGATCTTTGAAACCAGACTGGTGATCTCCAAAGCTAGGTCAGGGATATTTAGAACTAGTATGGATTGGTCCTTAGTATTTTTTATTTTCAAAATCATACTCATCAATTATAGTATGTATTTATGACCTTTTTATACAAAAATTATTATCTTTCCCATTCAAATGTTAGAAAAAAGTGGTAAAATAGGTAATAATAAGTTGCACAGAATAACTAAGATAAACAACTCATTCTCTACTTTGTATTAACAATGAGTTCTATTATGAACATCCAAATCCACTCAAAATAAAGTATTTTAGGAAAAAATGAGGTATTTACTTGGATATAATGAGCTATTTTATAGGTTCATCATCTCCCCCACACTTTACCTCTTATAAGTACTCTTTCAAAATAGGGTTTCCTATGTTCTTGGTTAGACAACATGTCTCCTAATTTTTTACTAAGGTCATAAATGTCATAGCATGTATCCAAGTGCAATTGTGTTGAACTAACATAATATTATGTGCTCTGACATGGGCCCTCTATTTTTCAAATTTTTATAATCCTTTAGTTGTCATGGTTTACAAGGAGACATAGGGTTGAGTATTAATGGTGGTTTACATCTCATTCCAATCCATTCTTGTCCATATGCATGTCCAAACTATTGTATCATTTCTATAATGGCTCTAGCTCTTATAAAATACCATCTAAGATTAGTGGAAGAAATTATCTCCCTTATATTCAAGGGTATACTTAATGTATCCCACCTCTAATCATATATAACAAGGGTTGTGTTGGAATTATTTTGTGTGTATTCTACAAAATCAGCAATGCATTTACACATGATGTTAGGATGTTGCTCCCTAAACATTGGATAATACACAAGATTTCAAAAAGTTTTTTTTTATATATTAGGGATTATATTTTTATTATTTGTTTTAACCTATTTTAGGTTTTGACATGTTTCTTTCCAAGTATCCATAATGTCATTATAAGATAGTTGAGTTTGTACACCATGGTATACTTGGTCTATGGGAGTTGGTGTTATTTCCTTTAACTAAGTAATTTAACTATCCTTAATAAGATATTGATTATTATTATATTATAACTCTTTTTGTAAAGCTGAAGTGACTTCTTAATTACCTTTGAGTAATTATTTTAGGAAAGTTATTTCTTTCTCTTGTTATCTTATGGCTGATTTTGCTCTTGATAAGACCATATCTTGTTGCATTTGTGTTTCTTCATCAAGACTAGAAGGCTACTCTTCTTCTTCCATAATTTGATATTTTTCTTTTTCTATAGGTGATCTATATGAAGAAGGTTGAGGGATATCTTCCATTGCTTTCTCAACTATAAACTCTTTTACCATGGCTATGAGTTCTCCCATCCCTATTGAAGTCTCCTCCATCCATGACTCTTTCTTCTTCTACAATTTCCTTGAAGTCATCCAGAACTTCAATGAGTTGTTATTGGCTGAGACTTCCAAGAATATCTATGGTATCATGTCTCTTATAAAGGTCTTCATCCTCAAAAAGGATGAGTTCCCTTAATCTCCATGGCAAATTTTATAGTGAAGACTCCTTAATTAGAGTCTTTCTTGATGTTTTACTTCTTTTCAAAACTTTAGGATGAGAGATATTTAGAGCTTCTTCTTCATTATCATAAATCTCCATTATAGGTGTGGTTGTTGTAGTAGGTTTTGGAGCTTCCTCAAGGGTAGCTCTAAAGGTCTCTATTTTTCTTAGTCTTCTCTACTTCACTAGTTTCAGAGATGGTTTTTCAATTGTAGTTTCTTCCCTAAGGCTAGACCTAGGTGTAAGAGAAGAATATAAGGGCCTCTTAATTTTGGACTTTTGCTTCAAATTTCCTTTCAAAGATGCTTCACATTTGAATTATGTGTATGCCTTCTTCAAGAAGTGATGCTGACATATCAATTGAATCAATAATGGTATCTAATTGATACAACAACTTGAAAATAGTTTTCTTCCATAATTGAATGACACCATATAGGAAATAATGAAAAATTATTCTCCATTCAGGTTTTTATTTTCCATGTCTGAGATGATTTATAATTTTCATTGCATCTCCTCCTAGTGATCCATATTGCCCATCACAAGTAAAAATTATGACTACTAATATGGATACGATCTTTCAAGGTTTTAGAATACTCTCTCTCTCTCTTTATCCCTTAGGTTATCTATTGTGGGATAATAATCAATTCAGGGATAAGCTCTCCTTCTACATGAAAACTCTAAATTAGATCCTTGAATATGGACTTACCTAATAAATGCATTCTTATTTTAGGCATCCTAGATAATTGACTAATGATGGAGCTACTCTCCAGTACCTTGATCCCATTCACTTTAGAATGTTTACCTTCCAAATTAACAATGAAATCCTCAACCAATTATTCATCATAGCCATGGAAAATTTTAAGGAACTCCATCCTACCTGGGTTTTCAAAATATTACTGCTTATCCTAAAAGAGAAGTTTTGATAACTCAAGCTCATATTTATTTTTTGTCCCATTTGTAGAACTTGGAAAGATCTTAAGATATTTGGATAAATAATTGGTAAGTAGGTGAGAGAACAATTATAAAGGTTTGAAAGTAGATAACTTGTATAAAAATAAAGCAATGAATAGTTTTTAAAAATATGCTAATTGATTATCAAGCTCATGAAATATCCTAGAGCCAGAGTTAATTTACATGATTGGACATTTTAGGGAAGAGGAATAGTTATTGTGCTATGTGGGGAGATGTGAGGTGGCTCAAATATTATATATTTCCTTCTTATCACCATCATTTCTTTTGATTGTGAATTTGACTCTTTATCCATGCCAAATTAGTCCTTGTAATAAACACACTTTTAAATTATTTTTCCTTTCATAAGTGTTTTTTATTGTGTCGTCCTAAATCAAATCATCTCCTTTCATGATATATTATATTTTTAAAATATGTTTAAATGGTACACCCACTTTATTTTGTTTTTAGAAAATATCCTTTATAAAAAAGACTCATTTTTTGGGAGACCCCTTTTTAGAAAGTGGATGTTAGATGTCAATATAAAATTAAAAATTAATTTTGATCCAAGAATAATGAAATATAGATGCCTTTGATTACCCATAGTTGTCTCTGATTCTAAATTCTATCATGTGTCCTAGGACAAGAAGCACACACAAATCGATCAAGAGTATTATACAAAAGTTAGTTGGGAGTACTATTTTTATTGCTATATTTCCAATAAAAGTTTCCATTTGTTGGTTTTCAAAAATTTCAACCTTTTTTATTCTTTGTGTGTGTATGTGTGTGTGTGTGTGTGTGTGTGTGTGTGTGTGTGTGTGTGTGTGTGTGTGTGTGTGTGAAGAGGATCACCATTTTTTATTTTCCAACCCTCTTCTTTTATTAGAATCAAATCTCATCCTTCAATTATGATGGAAGAACATGGTTCTTTCATATAACTAAATTCTATTTGAGTTTTAATTTGATTATAGAATTATTCTATTATAATAGGTTGATATAACCTCAATTTGTGTCCATTTACCCAAAGTGTTTTTTGATTTCATTAATTGATAATAATGAAGAAATTCATTATAAAAAATCTTCTCAATTTGATAAGGACCTAACCATTTAGTGTGAAATTTACCTTTGAATGTTTGTATTTTGAATTAAATAATAAGGCCCAATATCCTTCTTTGAATTCTCTTTCCTTGATGTGATGGTCATATTATGCCTTCCTCTGATATTAAAGAAACTTCATCTGTTGTAATCTTTCAAGTCTCATCTCATCTAATTCATTTAATTTAATAATTCTTTCCTTTTGTGCTTTTATTAAGTCTATGTCTAATTCTATTATTATCTCTAATGTTTATAATTCATACTCAATTAGAAGTAATGGCTTCTTTCCATATACAAGTTCATATGGAGAAAAACATGTGGTGGAATTCCATGTTGTGTTAAAACTATTTCAAGTAGCTTGTTATCCTAATATTTTCTACTAATGTCTACTATCTTAATAGTTTTATAATTCTTTATTGGTGACTTCAACTTGACCATTGGCTTGAGGGTGGTAAGGTGATGAGTTTCAATGAATAATCTAATAGTGCTTTATAAAATCTCTAATCATATTGGATATAAATTGAGGTCCTTAATCTAAAACTATGGCTTTGGATGCTCTTAAGTTTTGTAGAATCATGTTGTAAAAGAAATTAAATTTTTTTATTTATGGGTGAATGTTAAATATTTAAATTTTATCCATCTAGTGACATAATCAGTACATACTAAGATATACTCCTTTACTTGAGATGTTGGATCAATGAAATGGGTGAAATCTAACCCTCATTTCTCAAAGTATCTTAATAACACTTGAGGATGGAGGGGAATCTCATCGGATGGTGTAGGTTTCCCCATAATTTAACAAGGATCATGTTCCCAAACATAACTCTTCACATTCATGTGAAGGCCTATAGTGTATAGGCCTTAGGATCTTATGAACAATCCTTATGGATGAATAATGATCTCCTCCTAGCTCATCATGGCAAGCTCTCAATATGTCACATATCTCATTTTCATGAACACATCTACAAAACACCAAATTAGGTCCACATTTGAATAATACTCCATTAAACCATTTATAATTAGCATTCTTCTAATTAAATGTTTCATTTTTTTATGAGTGAAATCTCAATAAAACTTCCATGTAGCTAGATAATTATTCATATCAGTAAATCAAAGTTAGTGTGTTGAAATTGTTAAAAATTATTCATCTAAAAAATTATCCTCCATTGGCTAATCTTATTTTAAAACATTCAATTTTGAAATAAAATCAACAAATACATTAGCTTTACCTAGCTTATCAATGATTGTTATATCAAATTCTTGTAATGGTAGTAACCATATAATGATCCTACCTCCTACTACCAAATCATTCATCAAATATCTTATGGTTAAATGATCTATATAGATGAATAGTTTATATCCAATGATGTACTAATAGAATTGGTTCATTAACATAAATGACAGCAAGGATCTCCTTTTTAGTAGTCCTATAGTTTCTCTTAGTCAAAGTTATTTTTTTACTAATGTAATAGATGACATACATCTTACCTTGAACTTTATACCCAAGGACTTCCCCCATATAATTGTTAGAGGCATAAATGTGTATGTGAAATGGATGTTCCCAATTAGATCCTCTCAAGATTGGAACAAAAATTAAATTATCATTTATTATTTCAAAATATTGTTGGCATTTGTCTTTCCATATAATTTCACTATATTTGGTGAGCAAGTAAAACATAGGTGCAACAATTTTATTAAAATATTGAATAAAGCACATATAATATCCTACATGACCTAAAAATATTTTGATATTAATTTTATTTTTAGGTGCAAGCAACTATGAAATGACTTTGATATTTTTAGGATCAATTTGTATTCCTTGGGCTAAGATATGATGACCTAATATAATTCCTTGACCTACCATCATTAAACATTTTTCATTGCTTAGGGATGATTGATGTTGTTCACACCTAATTAATACCTTGTCCAAGTTTTTCAAATCTTCATCAAATGAGTTTCCATGCACTGTAAAATAATCTATGTATAATTCAACATAGTCATTAGTGAGATCAAAAAATAGCAAGGACTAATATCTATAAATTGGTTGATACATTTCATAATCCAAATGGTAAAAACATGTATGAAAACATCCCCCAAGGACATGTGAAAGTGGTTTTCTCATGGTCTTCAGGAGTGAATTATTTTTTTGTACCCATTGAATTTATCTAAGAAGAAAAAATACTTTATCCCAACAAGATTGTCCAAGACTTGGTCAATGAAGGTAAGGTGAAAATAGTCTTTCATATTTGCTTTGTTAAGTTTCATATAATCTATACATATTATCCATTTTCCATGTTTTTTCAATACTATTACTAAAGTTGAAATCCATTGACTATCTGAGATTGGGTATATGAATCCTACCTATAATATTTTGTCAATTTTAGTTTCGACCTTATCTCTTAGTGTTAGATTTATCCTTATTTAAGTTTGTCCAACTGATGCGATGCATACATACACTTAGATGAATGCATTTCATATCACTATATTCCCATGTAAAAAAATTTGTATGACTTATCAAGATGTCAAATACCTTGATATCTTACTCATCAGTTAACAAATATTAAAGTTCAACATTTTGTCTTTTTGAGTTGTAATTTGTTTTGTCCCTAGATAGATTGAATTTACTTGCCTAAATTCACTCATCAAGTATTTCAAGGGGAAAGGATTGTAATGCACCTCATGAACAACAAATGAATTCAATTGCTAATTAACATATGATTTCCTAATAAGATTAAGATCCTTACCAGTGGGATGACAAGGAGCTCACCCATGGATACATGATCTATATGGATCATTGATACTCTTATTTGACTCTAGACTATAATGTTATTCACATCTCATTAAGACATGCTTCGGGTATGAATAATGTGATTATGATAATTTGATGGATATACTATTAGGGTGTGGAGCTAAAAGCTTCACCTTGTTGCAAAAAGAAGGAGGAGGTTTTTCATAGCTTGATAGTCACCGGCGTCGGCAAGCCACAACCGACATCAGTCAGGGGAAGCGCAGAGAAAACCAGCATCAATAGGAGATCGGCTAGCATCAGTCACCTCCATGAAGGCAGGGATCGATGTCGGTCACCTGTAGCAGTTAGAACTGCTGTTGACGAACAGTCAGTTAAGTAAACGCAGAGTTTGCATGATGAAGACCAGTTTGAGTCTTTGAGCCGCCTGTCTAATTTAGTGTATGCATGAGATCTATATAATAGACTCATTGGTTGTATTGTTAAGTGTAGAAATTGTAGAACCCAAGTGTGGATCTTGGAGAGTTCTTCCCATGGTGGAATCAAGTAGGATTCCCCATGTATGTAAGATCAGGTTTGATATGCAGGGAGTTGCAGCGTCATGGAGGAGATCTACATGTGATAAGTAAGATCAGGTTGGTCTGCAGGGATGTGTGAATATGAGGGTCAGATAGAGATCAGCGGGTTGGCCAGGATCTAAGGTGACAATAATACATCAGGAGCAAGATCATGGTTAGATCTACTTGGAATACCGGTTTGTACTGGATTGTACCGGATGTACAATGAGGTGAACAACAACGTGTGTTCGCTGTGTGTTGTGACCTATGAGAGAAGATTACTCAGGTGGGAAGATTACTTGGAGCCCTTGAGGAGGAAGCCTCACAGAGGTGGAGAAGAGTGTGATCTCTTTATTGTAATTTCCTTTGTAATGAGCTGAATACAATTATGTGTTGCCTCTCAGTTTCTGTGTTATTTCTCATTGATAGTTATTTGTTCTTCTGGTATTTCTACATGTTTAAGTTGTTTATACATTGGTAATCATGTGTGCTCTTAAATCTAACAAGTTGTGTCAGAGCTTTGGGGAACTTATGGTCCTATCAAGTGGTATCAGAGCGAGGTTGGACGTTCTCAGAGTGAGCTTGACTAACAGGTGGTTCAGATCTGTTAAGTGTTGTTGATTACAGGTTACTCATAGGGGTTATTGTTTGAGTGGGAGTATAGCAAGGCAGAAGAATGGAGAAATTCAGACACAAGTGTATCACCACAAGGAGTGTGGTGGGTTGTCTTCAAGTGGGAGATTGAAGAGGAATACAAGCCAGGATGTAGATTAGATAGAGTACTGGTATGGGTACAGGTGTAGCTCTTTATCTCCAAGTAGGAGATTGTTAGGGTGTGGAGCTAAAAGCTTCACCTTGTTACAAACAAAAGGAAGAGGTTTTTCATAGCTTGACATTCACCGGTGTCGACAGGCCACAACTGACATCGGTCAGGGGAAGTGCAGAGGAAACTGGCATCGGCAGGAGATCGGTCGACGTTGGTCACCTCCAGGAAGGCAGGGACCGACGTCGGTCACCTGTAACAGTCAGAACTGCTATTAACGAACAGTCAGTTAAGTGAACACGGAGTTTGCATGATGAAGACCAGTTCAAGTCTTTGAGCCGCCTGTCTAATTTAGTGTATGCATGAGATCTATATAATAGACTCATTGGTTGTATTGTTAAGTGTAGAACTTGTAGAACCCAAGTGTGGAGCTTGGAGAGTTCTTTCCATGGTGGAATCAAGTAGGATTCCCCATGTATGTAAGATCAGGTTTGATATGCAGGGAGTTGCAGTGTCATGGAGGAGATCTACATGTGATAAGTAAGATCAGGTTGGTCTGCAGGGATGTGTGAATGTGAGAGTCAGACAGAGATTGGTGGGTTGGCCAGGATCCAAGGTGACAGCAATACATCAGGAGTAGGATCATGGTTAGATCTACTTAGAGTACCGGTTCGTACTCAATTGTACCAGATGTACAATGAGGTGAACAACAGCGTGTGTTAGCTGTGTGTTATGACCTATGAGAGAAGATTACTCAGGTGGGAAGATTACTTGGATCCCTTGAGGAGGAAGCCTCACAGAGGTGGAGAAGAGTGTGATCTCTTTATTGTAATTTCCTTTGTAATGAGTTGAATACAATTATGTGTTGCCTCTCAGTTTCTGTGTTATTTCTCATTGATAGTTATTTGTTCTTCTGGTATTTCTGCATGTTTAAGTTGCTTATACATTGGTAATCATGTGTGCTCTTAAATCTGACAAGTTGTGTTAGAGATTTGGGGAACTTAGGGTCCTATCAAGTGGTATCAGAGCGAGGTTGGACGTTCTCAGAGTGAGCTTGACTAACAAGTGGTTCAGATCTGTTAAGTGTTGTTGATTATAGGTTACTCACAGGGGTTATTGTTTGAGTGGGAGTATAGCAAGGCAGAAGAATGGAGAAATTTAGACACAGGTGTATCACCACAAGGAGTATGGTGGGTTGTCTTCAAGTGGGAGCTTGAAGAGGAATACAAGCCAGGATGCAGATTAGATAGAGTACTGGTATGGGTACAGGTGTAGCTCTTTATCTCCAAGTAGGAGATTGTTAGGGTGTGAAGCTAAAAGCTTCACCTTGTTGTAAACAAAAGGAAGAGGTTTTTCATAGCTTGATAGTCACCGGTGTCGATAGGCCACAACCGACATCGGTCAAGGGAAGTGCAGAGGAAACCAGCATCGACAGGAGATCAGCCGGCATTGGTCACCTCCAGGAAGGCAGGGACTGACGTCGGTCACCTGTAGCAGTCAAAACTACTGTTGACGAACAGTCAGTTAAGTGAACATAGAGTTTGCATGATGAAGACCAGTTCGAGTCTTTGAGCCGCCCGTCTAATTTAGTGTATGCATGAGATCTATATAATAGACTCATTGGCTGTATTGTTAAGTGTAGAACTTGTAGAACCTAAGTGTGGAGCTTGGAGAGTTCTTCCCATGGTGGAATCAAGTAGGATTCCCCATGTATGTAAGATTAGGTTTGATATGCAGGGAGTTGCAGTGTCATGGAGGAGATCTACATGTGATAAGTAAGATCAGGTTGGTCTGCAGGGATGTGTGAATGCGAGGGTCAAACAGAGATCGGTGGGTTGGCCAGGATCCAAGGTGATAGCAATACATCAGGAGCAAGATCATGGTTAGATCTACTTGGAGTACCGATTCATACTCAATTGTACCAGATGTACAATGAGGTGAACAACAACGTGTGTTAGCTGTGTGTTGTGACCTATGAGAGAAGATTACTCAGGTGGGAAGATTACTTGGAGCCCTTGAGGAGGAAGCCTCACAGAGGTGGAGAAGAGTGTGATCTCTTTATTGTAATTTTCTTTGTAATGAGTTGAATACAATTATGTGTTGCCTCTCAGTTTCTGTGTTATTTCTCATTGATAGTTATTTGTTCTTCTGGTATTTCCACATGTTTAAGTTGTGTATACATTGGTAATCATGTGTGCTCTTAAATCTGATAAGTTGTGTTAGAGCTTTGGGGAACTTAGGGTCCTATCAAGTGGTATCAGAGCAAGGTTGGACGTTCTTAGAGCGAGCTTGACTAACAGGTGGTTCAGATCTGTTAAGTGTTGTTGATTATAGGTTACTCACAGGGGTTGTTGTTTGAGTGGGAGTATAGCAAGGTAGAAGAATGGATAAATTTAGACACAGGTGTATCACCACAAGGAGTGTGGTGGGTTGTCTTCAAGTGGGAGCTTGAAGAGGAATACAAGCTAGGATGCAGATTAGATAGAGTACTGGTATGGGTACAGGTGTAGCTCTTTATCTCTAAGTGGGAGATTTTTAGGGTGTGGAGCTAAAAGCTTCACCTTGTTGCAAAAAGAAGGAGGTTTTTCCCAGCTTGACAGTCACCGATGTCGGTAGGCCACAATCAACATTGGTCAGGGGAAGCGCAGAGGAAACTGGCATTGACAGGAGATCGGCCAGCGTCAGTCACCTCTAGGAAGGCAGGGACTGATGTCGGTCACCTGTAGCAGTTAGAACTACTGTTGACGAACAATCAATTAAGTGAACGCGGAGTTTGCATGATGAAGACCAGTTCGAGTCTTTGAGCTACCCGTCTAATTTAGTGTATGCATGAGATCTATATAATAGACTCATTGGCTGTATTGTTAAGTGTAGAAATTGTAGAACCCAAGTGTGGTGCTTGGAGAGTTCTTCCCATGGTCGAATCAAGTAGGATTCCCCATGTATGTAAGATCAGGTTTGATATGCAGGGAGTTGCAACATCATGGAGGAGATCTACATGTGATAAGTAAGATCAGGTTGGTCTGCAGGGATGTGTGAATGTGAGGGTCAGACAGGGATCGGCAGGTTGGCCAGGATCCAAGGTGACAGCAATACATCAGGAGTAGGATCATGGTTAGATCTACTTGGAGTACTGGTTTGTACTCAATTGTATCGGATGTACAATGAGGTGAACAACAGCGTGTGTTAGCTATGTGTTGTGACCTATGAGAGAAGATTACTCAGGTGGGAAGATTACTTGAAGCCCTTGAGGAGGAAGCCTCACAGAGGTGGAGAAGAGTGTGATCTCTTTATTGTAATTTCCTTTGTAATGAGTTGAATACAATTATGTGTTGCCTCTCAGTTTCTGTGTTATTTCTCATTGATAGTTATTTGTTCTTCTGGTATTTCTGCATGTTTAAGTTGCTTATACATTGGTAATCATGTGTTCTCTTAAATCTGACAAGTTGTGTCAGAGATTTGGGGAACTTAGGGTCCTATCATATACTTTCATGGTGATGTTGATTGTAAAATTAAGAGGATTATATAGATGATAAGTTTTATTTAGTGAAGTTGGGATTATTGCCCTATACTATAATTGGACTATACATGTACTAGGTGCTATATTGAACTCACTTCATGACTTGGTAAATTGATAGGTAAGTTAATTGTATTGGTTTAAATTAAATGATCTAGCTTGGTTATGGTTGAAATATTTTCCTATTATAATAGAAGGATTTCAAGAATGCAATAAGTGTATTGTCATTGCCAATGAAATAATAAGTACTATGCTAGGCATTGTCACATCATGTGATCATTTATCTAACCCTTGTCTTAAACCTCAAATAGTCTAAGTTGGATGCCTTGTATAACATTCAACCTCTTTATTTAGTCATGGTCTATCTTAATGGATTGTAATCACTGTTGGGTTGGTCAAACCACCTTTAGATGGTTATCTTCAATGCATGAGGATGAAGTAGACTAACATCTAGAATGCCTAGTGGTATAATTACAAACTTGTCTATTAATTGATTTTGCCTTGAACCCAATGTAGGGAGATAGTTTGTCTTAGAATCAACCATATTATTATACTAGATTCAGTATGCACCATTATGGACTGGCAAAGAGAACATCCATTATTAAGCCATGGGCTGGCAAGTAGAGTGGTTGGTCAATCCAAGGAAAGAATAGACACTTGTCACATTCTGATTAGGTTGGGAAGAGGAGAGAATGCATGTTTGAGGAAGGTATATCTATTATAAAAGGAATTTTTTATATTTTAGTAAGAGGAGATAAGGAATAATAATAAAAAATACCCTTGAGAGGGAGAGCCTCGACTAGAATAAAGTTTCAAAAAAGATCCCAAGAAGGACCAAGATCAACTGGTATACTTCTCTTTTGACTTAACTAAGATGTTGTTTTAATGCATAAAGTTTGTGTGATTTTGGATTGAATTATTGTGTTTAAAAGGAGTAAATCCACTTGGATTACTTCTCTTTACTTGTCTTCCTTTGGATGTGATTGGGTCACCCCATAGTGTTCTTAACCTTGTATAGGAGTTTGGATTTGAGTCATTCCTCCATAATAGATGGTACTATTATAACCTTTCCTTACCCTAGAATGGGAGGTTATTTGTAGTATGATATGGTATGATGCCTTGTAAATATTACAATCTTCATGATGGAATAAATATTAGGTCTCTCAAATTGGACATGATGGTAGGTTGCCTAAGCCCTCTCATGACTGTTTAATAAAACATAACTTGTTGGTTGCAAATTGATTGTGTTAATCCTTATGTTTTATATTTTTGTATTTATATGTTTGTTAAAATGGATTTTAGGTGGTAGCCTATTTTTACTATGAAATGTTTAGATTTTTACCTCATGAGTAGCCATATCCTTGACCCCAAGACATCTAGACTATCCTTTCATTTGCTTGTTTTGTTTCATGATGTGAACATGCCTAGAGCTAAGAGTCTTGATCTTAGGGGTGCCTAGAGTTGTCATTTGATGATGGAAAAAATTTGGGAGGTGATCCCTCTTTCTATTGGTTGAATTTGCACTTGGAGCAAAGAGGAGCTCATTTTCAACTATTGATTATTTGTTATGTTGTTT
This sequence comes from Torreya grandis, assembly GCA_037957365.1. Taxonomy (NCBI): domain Eukaryota; kingdom Viridiplantae; phylum Streptophyta; class Pinopsida; order Cupressales; family Taxaceae; genus Torreya; species Torreya grandis. The sequence continues at coordinate 1,290,932 of JARHVA010003018.1, read as the reverse complement.
TTTGTAGCCAGACATAAGCAAGTACTCACTCAAACTCATGTATGTATATGTTAATGATATATTATGGGCCAAGTTATGAGCCACAAATATTATGTATCTTACCAACTAAATATTTTGGTTATTATTATTAATATCTATAACTAGACTACTTATTATATTTGATTTGTAGATCTTCTTGTGATAAACTCATCTTGTAAATGAATTCTGAAGGATGCTTGTATATTCATGTTTGAACCTAACCAAATTAATGGCCTATATATTCAGTTTATTACATGTGATTGCTTTTATATATATATATATATATATATATATATATATATATATATATATATATATATATATATATATATATATATATACACACACACACACAATTTGTTATCATGTGATTTCTTTGTTTAATACATCTTGAGTTGTCTATAATAACTCTACTCTTATATGATCTAAATAAAAGGGACTTATCAATATAAGAAACCAAGTGAATTAGACTACCTATGTCATTAATAATAGTAATAGCATTGTGTTATGTTGTATTGTTTGTGTTATCATTGATCATATTACGATTTGGTATAATCTATGTGAAATATGATCTTAAATAACTCTTGAGATAATAAATTGAAAGAAACAATAGGTTTGACTATAGATCTTATTGGAAGAAATCTAACATTTGAGGAACAACTCTTAGTCCTGCATGGCTCTTTCATTAAAGTGTTGGTATGCCTATTTGGATTAAACCTCATAATGATTAACCTATTGATTATGCTTTATGTCTTCTCTCATATTATATAATTATTTATATTGATGGACTAAGCTTATCCATATATGAGTGGAACTCAAATAAATGGCTAAGTTATTGTTATTGAGAGTAACAATATAGCTTGACTTTATAATCTAAAAATCAATGTCTTCTGGTAAAATTATATCTTGTACAAGAATCCTAGATTGAAGCATTGAGTAAGTTATATATTGAAGACCCTCCCTTTAAACAAGACCATTTTATAATAAAATAAGGATTTTAATAAAACTTGGATCTATTGTTTTAATGTAACTAGGCATGTAACCATTAGGATTGACTAAGGCCACCCTTGTAAAGGAGTACTAAAATGAGAAGGTTATGTGGATCAACCCTTGAAGTGGTGTTGTTTAATTTTAATAAATATATTTTTTATCCTCGTATCTTTAATGGAATGATTAACTCTATGTGTTAATGATATAAGTGTAATCTTCTAAGTAATATTCCAGTCGGCTAATTAGATTTAGCAGTTCTTTAAGAAGCATTCAACTAGGTTGAGCTTACCTTGAGAATTTTGCAAGTTGACTAAACCAATTAGAATATTGATTTAGTGTCATGTTTATTTAATTATTAGAATACAATTTCCTTTAGTGTAATAAATACCTTATGAGGAATTTAGGCTTAGCTTCATTCACATTAATGGTGACAGTCCATCAATAGATGTGTTTGCCTTACTTTAACATGTTTGTTATTATCTTAGACATTTCTTGTATTTGCTTTGGCATGTGTCTTAGCCAATTTGTTGGATTGAATATCTTTGGATTTTTTCCTTGCCTTAAGCCTCTTTCTCTTCAACTTTCTAACATGATCATGTCTTTTCAATTATTGAGTTTCGATCAACTATTTACCTTAGTTGAATTTCTTCTTGACCAATTCTTATGTTTTGCCTTACCGTTTATTGCCTTTGTTTTTTTAGTAACTTTGCCTTAGTCAATTTTATGACTTTTGAAATTAGGCTAAAGGAGTCCATGTGGCATCGTCCCACTAACCCAAGAGTGATGTTAGCACAATCTATTATATAAGTGCTGCTAGATAAGTGGATCATCGAGATCCATCCATGTGGTGTCATTATGTTAATCTAGGAGTGACATCAACATAGTCTATTGTATATACTTTATCAAGCAATCAGAATATCTAGAGCCATCTACATGGAATCATCCTGATAACTCAAAAGTGATGTCAACATAATCTATTATATGGACTTGTTATCACTCTGGAGTGTACCTTGATTGAAGATGTGTAAAACACACCCTCTCTTTAGTTGATACAATTGGATCTTCTCAGAGTGTGGGTGACTCTGTACTGATAATAACCTATAGATAGGGCTCATTCCCTTAAAATTTATCTCTAAAAACTATACTATTTTTATTTTTTGGGATGAAAAGGAGGGAAGAAAATCGAAATGAGAAATCCTATCTAATGGGGTGATGCACCTGAATGATTGGTATTTTGAGAAAGATTTTTTGAAACTGAGTAAGGCACACATATGAATCAAAATAAATTCTTCAATAAATCCTAAACATAAGTGTTTTAAAAAAAGGCTTGAAAGAAGCTTGCAAAGCAAATTCTATTCTTAGCTCTTCAAATGCCCTATAGAGGATGCAATTTTCACAGTAAGTGAAGAAAGGACCTTAAAAAAGGAGATATAGATATCACTTATATGATATTAAACAATCAAAAATACACTCTATTCTGTTAAAAAACTCATATGCAAAATATTTTCTTTATTGATAAATGATGCCAATTACAATTTTTGTTATGCTTTTAAAAATTCTAATGGTTTAAAAAAGCCAATATATAAGTCTAAAACCTTAAATAAACCCAAATTCACATGGAAAAGAGAAGTATTAGTCTTATTTGAGTTAAAATAATACTAAAATCCTTTTAGAATATTAAATAAAGGCTTTAAAATCTTCTAATTCTTCAAAAATTGCATGTTATTCATTTTTAACATAGAATTGAGAAGTGGTGGGCCCATGTTGACTTGTCAACCTTTATTGAATGAAAATAACACCATAAATTAGAAGATAAATCCATATTTTAAGTTATTTTAAGTTCTTCAAAGTATTTATCTTACATAAAAAGCATGGAAGATGCATGAAACTAGTCAAACTAGTCAACTGAAAAGATTTGACCCTTAAGGCCTAGTTAACTCAACTTGAGCTCAACTTGCATGAATTGAAAATTGTGGATTGACTTAAGAATAATATATATAATTATATATATATATATATATATATATATATATTCCATATGATAACTCTAAAACTAATTCATTTGATATATTTTGAATGTCATTCTTTATTTGCTTGATTGATCAATTAGGCCAATTAGGACTAATAGCCTATCTTCTTGCATTTGGACTCCATTAAACCTAAAACAAGATACCATGAAATCTAAAAAAATAATTAAATAGACCTATAAAAACTTTTATCATCACAAAATATTTTATTTTGATGAGAAAATACTCACCATTCAGTTAACAAGGTTGACTAGGCCTATTTTTCTCTATTTTTTTGTAGACTGGTCATTTTGATTGAGGTGGTTTGGAAAATTTTGGGATAATTTCTGACCAAAATAAAATTTTAGGATTAATAAAAAGTCTTATTATTTTATCTCCATTGATTATATTTTATTTTAAGTGTCTTTTACTTCATTTTACATGTTTTTTTCATTAAAAACATGATTTCTACCCTCATCCATACATATTCATGCATAAAATTGACATTTATGGAATAATATCTGAGTTTAATTGACATTTGAAAAAAAATTAAGTTTATAAAATATGATTTTATGGAAATAAAATAAAATTTTAGCAAAATTATTTTTTTAGGGTTTAGGCAAGCTTTAAAACTGAATTTTCAAAATGATGGTTCATAAAGTACAGACCTCCAAATACCAAATTTTTTCCATTTATGTGTATAAAAATTACCCCCCCCCCCCATAACATCTTTGAAAATATTGGGTTCTCATTCAAAATATATAAAAAGTTACCACATGGAGAAATTTGCCTGTGAGGTTTTGACTATATTCTAAGCTGCCTACACTCTTAATGGTTGTTAATAAAGCAAAACCACTTAAATAATCTCAATTTTTAATTAATTATAATTAAATATGGATAATAAAAACATACTAATATCATTTATCCAAACTCCACATGTGGTGAAAGATATGAGCATATGAAGAAGAGGCAAGGAAGGGTGTCTAGAACTGAAAAAATGAAAATTTCACCAAAATGAAAATAAATCTTCACATTCTTCCCAATACCTAAAAAAATCATATTTAGTTCTATAACATGCTATCAAAATATTATGAAATCACATTTTGCTTAAAAATTCAAAAAAACCCTTTTTGGCCTTTATGCATGTTTACTTGCAAAAGCATGTATGAGTATGGTTTGCTTAAAATTTAGAGTTTTAACACTTTTTAAAAGTTTTATTATTATTTAAAAACATCATACCATTCTTTTAAAACTTTTATTTAAACTTAAAAACCTTCATGGCACTCCAAAATGATGCCTACTCTAATGGTGATCTCCAATGGACATGCTAGGGACTTTTAAAAAAAATTGAGTATCTCTACTTTTCCAATGGCAATGAAAATTTTTTATAAGGTTCTCCAACTCATAATGACCTTGTGTACAAAATTTGAGGTCCTGAAAATACTTGTAGTTCCTAGAATGTTCAATTTTCTCTCAAAATTAATCCTTGTACATGGATTGTCTACATATTTGAGCTTGGAAATGCTCTTTTGAAATGATAATGACCCATATACAATCTATTTTTGACATTTTTTACTAATATTATTGATTTTTAGGTCAAAATTCCTTGGTTTGACTAACTTTAAAAGGTTGTGATTAGTTTTTAAAAAGTTTTATATGATAGGAGTAGTAATTTGGCCTTGATATGTCAAATTAATAATAATTTTGGTGACTTTAGGGGGTTTAACAGCCTATTGTTCAAATAAATCATAAAATCTAATAAGGATAGACTTGAATATACATTGAATATTGGAAGATCTTTTGTGGATAAAGACACAAATAAAACAACAAATATATGCAGATGTGCACTTTAGAGGAAAGGACAACAACACAGGAAAAAAAATAATTGCTAAAAGCATGTACAGATATGCACTTAGAGGAATGAAACAAAAGGATTATATTATGCACAAACTAACCTCCACCTTATTGGTCTTTTTGGATCAAATGGAAAGTTATTTGATGCACTATGAAATTTTGAAACATATTTGCTTCTTTTTTATAGCTCTCTTCTACAAATGGGATCACTTATATGTTCATATGTTCTGGATGATGCAGCTAGGCCTCCAACTTCCATTCTTATGTGTATGGATTTAATATATGGATTTAAGATCAAATCATCATCCTCCCATATTTTTTATTTTGCATCAAAACTACTATATATGCCTCATTCATAGGCTAATCATGATTTGACACATTCTCATTCAATAATTATATTAGCAATTCAGCTAGTATACCTAGATTGATGTCTTCATTTGACTCCATTTGAAATGGTACTTTGTCAAAGTCTTTAGATTCTTGATAAGCATTCAAACATGGTTATAATAAGACTTTAATTTCTTCCTGATGAATAGCTGCAACAATACTTTTTACAAGACATTCATCAATCTCCACTTGGGGTGGAGATGGACTATCAAACTTTGCACAAAAACTCTCAAAGGCATCCCAAAAAGCCTCTTCATCATGATCAATTGAAATTATATGAAATTCATTAGTATTCTTACCATTTGAAACATGGTGATCACATATTTCTACCTTTTGGATGAATTCAAATGAAATTTATTGATCTATTGCACTTGTCTCATCTTTATCAGGAATATTGTCCATCACAAAAATGGCTCTATGTAATTTGTCTTCATGGCTTCCTTTTGAATAAATATTTATTTGTACTTCATCTGTCTTCACTACAAACTCTTGAGAATCCCCCTGTAAGGCATCTTCTTTGGCATCATAGAAAATTGAATCATTTTTTATCTCTTTAGCTACATCTTCTTCACTTTTCTCACAAAGAAGAGGCTCTTGCTCCAAAAGTGGTATTTTAAATCCATGAAAGTATTCAATAAGATATGAAAGGTCTACAAAAGTAACCGTAGATACCTGATTTTGCTCATGAGGCTACTCTTCTTGGACCAACTTGACCTCATCTTTTTACACTTTTTCTTGAATGGATTTCCATGAAGGAAAGGATTTAGACTTATGACGAGGAAGGGATGAAGGTTGAATGATCTCTTGCTTTAATTCAACATCTTTAATGATGCTTGATTGTTCCTATTTCTTGCTTAATTCCATGATTTGGTTCTAAAATGGGAAAGATAAAGGCTCTTTTTTTATCTTTTGATTCTGGTTCTCCTCCTCTTTCTTTATTTTCATTTCTAACTCTTCAATCTGCTTATCAATATTCTCGTGGAATATCTTCTCTTTAAAGTGATCAGTAATCTCAACAATAGGTTGTGCCATAACAATTTCCTCCTTTCTTTAAAAGTTCTCTTGGATTGATCTCCAAGAAGGGAAGGTCTGAAAAATATATGAAGAACTTGGAAAACTCAAAGGGGATCTTTGAATGGTATTTTGAGAAGGAATGGATGGCATAAAAGGAGAGTGAGGTTGGCCCTATTGTTCCTTGAGGCCTTTTAGTTTGTCTTCAATACTTTGAATGTAACCACCTACATCCATCATCTCACCAGTGAGATGGTTGAAATTAGCTCTCTCAATAGGTGTCCATTGCTTTTTTATTTAATTTAAAGATTCTCTCATATAATGGATCTAGTGAATAGGGGTATCATGTCCATAATATCTCTATGATTACAACTCTAGTGCATGCTTTTCAAGGCTCACTAAATTTTTTTAAGTGTTGGTATAGATTAGATAGTTTCAAAATGGTCACGATTAAGTTGGCTAGATGGGTAGGATGGTTCATGATAGGACTAGTAAAAGATAGTATTATGATGGAATGGTTGTTCATAGGGAGGATCAAGGCAATACTCTTTCATATATGTCTAATATATATCCTCAAACTCTTGGTGAAGATCATAGTATGGCTAGTCATAGTGATCATAGTGAAGATAATATGGATCTGTACTGAAACAAGCCATTGGAGACCATTAGTAAGCCAAATACTAAAAGTAATCAATATTGAAAAGATACCTGATGTTCAAAACCAATTTTGAGTGCCTAAAAGTTGCACTGATAATCTGAATACCTCCAAAGGCTAGTGTATAGAATGATGTCCCACTGGATGTGCCAAAAACTATTATCACTTTAGAGTGCACCCTACTTGAAGATGTGTAAAATACACCCTCTCTCCAGCTGATATAATTGGATATTCTTAGAGTGTGGGTGACTCTGTAATGAGAATAACCTTTAGAGAGGGTTGATTCCCTTAAGATTTATCTCTAAAAACTAAACTATTTTGATTTTTTGGGATAAAAAGGGAGAAGGAAACTGAAATGAGAAATTCTATCTAATGGAGTTATGCACCTGAATGACTGGTATTCTATGAAATATTTTTTGAAACTGAATAAGGCACACATATGAATCAAAATAAATTTTTCAATAATCTTAAACATAAGTGTTTCAAAACAAGGCTTGAAAGAAGCTTGCAAAGCAAATTTTATTCTTAGCTTTTCAAATGACCTGTAGAGGATGAGATTTTCAAAGTAGATGAGGAAAATGCCTAAAAGAATGGGATATAGATCTCACTTATATTCTGGTACACAATCAAAAATATACTCTATTCTGTTAAAAAACTCATATGCAAAATATTTCCCTTATTGATAAATGATGCCAATTACAATTTTTATTTTGCTTTTGAAATTTTTGAAAAATGGCTTCAAAAAGCCAATATATAAGTCTAAAACCTTAACTAAAGCCAAAGTAACATGTAAAATAGAATTATTAGTCTTCTTTGAGTTAAAATAAGACTAAAATCCTTTTACAATATTAAATAAAGGCTTTAAAATCTTTCAATTTTTTAAAAATTGCATGCTCTTCATTTTTTGCATAGAATTGAGAAGTAGTGGGCCCAAGTTGACTTGTCAACTTTCCTTTTATGAAAATAAAATCATAAATTGGAATATAATTCAATATTTAAAGTTATTTTAAGTTCTTAAAAGTATTTATTTTGTATGAAAAATATGAGAGATGCATGAAACTAATCAAACTAATCAACCGAAGAGACTTGACCCTTAAGGACTAGTTAACTCATCTTGAGCTCAACTTGCATGAATTTAAACTTGTGGATTGAATTAAGAATGATATATATATACTTAAAAAACATATATTCCATGTGGTAACTCCAATATTAATTTATTTGATATATTTTTAATGCCATTTTTTACTTGTTTGATTGACCAATTAGGCCTATTAGGCCAATTAGGACTAATAGCCTATATTTTTACATTTGGACTCCACTAAACCTAAAAAAATATTCCATGGAACTTTAAAAAATAATTAAATAGACTTTTAAAAACTTTTTTCATCACAATATATTTGATTTTGATGAGAAAATACTCGTCATTCAGTCAACAGGGTTGACTAGGCCTATTTTGCTCCATTTTCCTGCAGACTAGCCATTTGGATTGAGCTGACATAGACACTTCTCAGAATATTTATGATCAAAATAAAATTTTAAGATGAATAAAAATTCTTATTATTTTAGCTTCATTGATTAGATTTCATTGAAGTGTCCTTTACTTTATTTTACATGTTTTTTTTACAAAAAAAATGATTTTTGCCCTCATCGTACATCTCCATGCATAGAATTGATATTTATGGAATCCTATATAATTTTAGTTAAAATTTTAAAATTTTATCCAATATGATTTTATGGAAATAAAATCAACTTTTTGCAAAACTAGTTTTTTTAGGGTTTAGGCAAACTTTGAAGCTAAATTTTTAAAATGATGGTTCATGAAGTACAGACCCCTAAATCTCAAATATATATATATATATAACACTAACCTCCCAAACATCCATTAAAATATTGGGTTCTCATTCAAAATATATAAAAAGTTACCACGTGGAGAAATTTGTCTGTGAGGTTTTGACTGCATTCTAAGTTGCCTACACTCTTCATGATTGTTCATAAATAAAAACCACTTAAATGGTCTTAATTTTTAATTAATTATAATTATATAAGGGTAGTCAAAACATACAAATAGCATTCATCCAAACTCCACATGTGGTGAAATATATGAGCATCTGAATAGGAGGCTAGGAAGGGTGTCTAAAATTGGAAAAATGAAAATTTTACCAAAATAAAAATAACTCTTCACATTTATCCCAATACTTGAAAAAATCATCATGGGGTCTGTACCATGCTATCAAAACACACTAAAAATACATTTTCCTTGAAAAATAAAAAAACTCTTTTTGCCTTTTATACCTATTTACTTGCAAAAGCTTGTATGAGTATGGTTTGCTTAAAATTTAGAGTTCTAAAACTCTTTAAAGGTCTAATTATGATGTAAAAATATCATCCCATTTTTTTCAAACTTTTACCTGGACTTATAAATCTTTGTGGCACTACAAAATGATGCCTACTCCAATGGTGATCTCCAACGGACATGCTAAGGACTGTTACAAAATAGTGAGAGTATCTCCACTTATCCAATGGCCATAAAACTTTGTCAAAAGTTTCTCTAATTCATGATGACTTTTTTTTCAAAATTTGAGGTCTTAAAACAACCTGTTGCTTCCAAAATGTTCAATTTTCTCTTCAAATTGATCATTGTGCATGGATTGTCTGCATATTTTAACTTGCCAATGATCTTTTGAAATGATAATGACCTATATACAATCCATTTTTGACATTTGTTTACCAAAATTAGTGTTTTTTAGGCCACAATTCCCTGGTTTGACCGACTTTAAAATGTTATGACCCGTTTTAAGAAAGTTTTGTATGATAGGAGTAGTAATTTAGCCTTGATAGGTCAAATTACTAACAAGACTCTATCAAGTAAGAGACCATCGAGATCCATCCATATGTCATCATCCCACTAATCTAGGAGTTACATTAGCATAGTCCCTTATACAGACTTTACCAGGAAAGTAGACTATCAGGAGCCATCCACTTATCACCATCCCACTAACCTAGAGGTGATGTCAACATAGCCCATCATATAGTAGTTTTTAGATAAGTTGATCATTAGGAGATGTTCATGTGTTAACATCATGCTAACCTAATAGAGATAATATTCAACACATCTTCTTATGCAGTCGTGATATATCCAGAAGCTTTAGATTTTTGAGGAAATGATAAGTGGTAGGAATTGGCCGCAGGATCTCGAAGAAAATTTAGTTTAGCCAAGAGCATGTTGAAGCAGACACATGGATCCCAATTGCATTATTAGTGGTTGAGATTGATTTTAATGACAATCTCAATGTCATAATGTTGTATTTATAGGCATGATCCAGTGATCAAATCCTTTAGTATTTAGCTAAACTTATTGAGCTTTTGACTACTTAATCCTTGACCTATGCATGTTATTTTAATCCTTGGGCAAGGACCTATGCCTGTATATATGTTGATTTGAATTCATATGTATGGTCATGTTTTAAGTTTGGATGTATGTGAGATGCTTATGTCATGTCTGTTTATGAATTAAAAATGAGCATGACAAGGATAAAGTTACAATATGTGGAAGGTGGTTATATCTTTGAATAACAACTCTCCTTATGGAATTACACTTGCTAATAGGCAACAAAAATTTGAATCAAATAATCTAGGACTGTTATGTGCCCAACTAACAATACTTTGTTGGAGAGATGTGTGGTTATATATTTCTTCATGAATGTCCTCAAAAATATTTTGACAACCCTCTATAGATGGTCTAAAAATTTATGGCCCTAGTCTAGTGATCTCCAGAGCTAGACTAGTTATCTCTAGATCTAGGTTGTCTACCTCCATATAACTTATTAACTCTTCTTCTAGCTCATTTACATTATTTTTAACTTCCACCATTGTTAGATAATAGAGAACACTATCAATTTTTTAAGTTTCATCTACCCATAAGTGATATGAGGACTATAGAGATGGTTTTGCAGGTGGATAAAAAGAAATATTCTTTTCTTTAATCCATTTAAGATTTTCATATCTTCATAGCTACAATCTATAAGAGTTACAACTATGCCCAACCATGGCCTTCCTATGATTAGTGGATAACTAAATCTTTGACTCTTTGGTTAGAGTATCATAAAATCTACATGATATTCCCAAGACTACCATAACTAGATGTCCTCTATAACCCATTCTACTTTGGTAATTGATTGATCAACCACCTATACAACTATAGTAGTTGGTTTTACACTAGTTAGGGAGATTAATTTTAACATTTTTTATATCATTACATTGATAGCAACTCTTAATTCCATTATTATGTTAGGTATTTTTTCTTTCTTATGGATACTATGATGATTAGACTTTTAGGGTCTCCATACTTTGGTAGAATCAACTTCCCTACTAAGAGATCAACAAGATTATCATATAGTTATATGGATTTGGGTTCCCTCATTATTTATAGAGTTTTGACACACAAACCTTTGATGATTCTACTAAGCCCAGAGATGTCTCTTATGGCTTGCAGCAATAGTATCTCAATGCTCAATTTATTTTGTTCTTGGACTAAGTAAGATTCATTTTTATTTTGTGTTTCTTTGAGTCTTTCAATAAATGGTATTAGTGAAGGAACAATAGGATGAGTGGTTTCCTAATTTTTTTCCTTCTCCTATTTATTCTCTTTTTCCTTGGCTTGTTCATTGGGAAGGTTTTCGTCTTCCTTCTCATTGGGAATTTCTATGATGGTTGAGAAGACAAAATGGTTAATGTTCTTCATAAAAGTAGCTGAAAATTACCATAACTCATGTCATTTACTCTTATGGTTCCTTCTTTTTTTATACCATAGACAGGTGTTCATGTCTATTCTTAGGGTTTACCATAGGTTGGTAAAGTAACTATGGTTGAATTACATGTTTAACTTGTTGGTGTTGGATATTAGGATCAGGGATCGAAGTCTTTTGAGTTGTAAACCTCCTTTATTGATTGAATGTTTGTTAAGGTACCCATGGTTGATTCTGTTAAGGAATAAATGGTTGTTGATTTTAGTGTGTCATCTAAGTATGTTGTGGTATCCACTCTTGAGGAGACTAAATTGTTGGTCCCCATTGTTGTGGAGGTGTTATTCCAAGCCATGGCATCACCCATGGATTGGAAGGAGATTTTTGAACAATCTGATTTAGATTGTGATGGTAAGAGAAATTGTTCCATTATCTTTCTGAGATATAATTGAGCTCTTCCTCAAGTTGGGCACTTCATTTTAGTTTAATTTTTGTTTTAGTTGAATTTTTATGATAGGGAGACTACAATTTCTTGTATCTTGATAATTTATATCAAAAAAACCACACATATCTTCTTTATCAACAAGAAACTCTCAAAGGGCATGTTTCAACCTACATCTTGGGCAATACATAGCTAAAAGTTCATTGGCAACATTATTTTTTGTTTGTATTATATATAATGTGGTTTTTAAGTGTACTAAGATGTTTGTTTTAATATTTTCAAAGTCCTTCATGAGCTCACTTACCTCATTGATTCGTTTTTTAGTTTTAGTTTCCTAATACCAACATTTGTCCTTGAGTAATTCCTACATAATTCAACAATATCATTCAGATTATGTTTATTTACATCTCATTTTCCCATCAATTTCAATAATTCATGAACATCATCATCTAATACTTTCGATAAAATTGTTTTGCTTAGTTCTTCATCCAATTCATATCCACACCTTCTAGGGACAAAAATGAAATGGTCAAGATAGTCTTCCATATTTTCATATATTTGTTTTAGATGGAATAATAATTATTTTTTATCTCCTATCCTAAAGTAATCATCATATTTATCCAAGAATCCATTTTTCATTTCATCTCATGTGTGAACGAATTCTAGTTGTAATTTCATAAACCCCCTCATAGTTATATCCTTGAGTGTTGAAGGAAACAATTTCAACTTTTGATTATACCTTGACATAATACCTTGAATTCAAACAAGAATTGGTTGGGATCTTTTGTTAACATTACCCCAAATAGATAATATGGATGGGGATATATTTATCATTAGAGAATTTTCATCTAGATCTAGGATAATAGAATAGGTAAAGGTTTTTCATGCCATATAAGCTCTACCTACTTCAGCTCTAGCTTGGGGATTTACTATGTTTTTTATGTTATCTCTCATTTCTTCCAATAAATTTTGTAAAGCATTATTTTGGGAGGTGTTGATAAGTACTATAGTTTATAATATTGTTTAGCCTTGATTGCTTCTTTTGGAAGGTTACACTACCTCTGAGGAATCTTCTCAAAGTTCAAGTGAGGCTAATTGTGGTTCCTCTTCAATAGTTTGAAGTTTTTTCATATAAGGTTTTCTAATACACTTTATTTTTGTGACCTTTTAGTACTTGTGTTTTGTTTATATTTTTTAGAAATATATTTTCCCTTTGAATCTCTTTGTCGATTCAAAAATTTCTTGAGTTATGGGAAGTATTATTTAATTGATTGTTAGTTTTTGAATTTTTATACCCTATTGATACCTATAAATTATCTATAAATGGTGTCAAAAATGATGAGGGTCATTGTCTCCTCTTCATTTAGTTGATATATGTCATGTCAATCTAGGTAGTGTCCAATGGTTATCTGATATAGGATATACAAAGGCTTATAACTAACTGTCTTGCTTTTGGGGTGGTTTGAAGATCATTTACTCTAAGGTTCTAATATAATATTTATAATTAAAATATAATATATTACTTGTAAAACCAAACACATTTGATTAATTGAAAATGTTTTATAATAGAAACACACTTCTAAACTAGTTTTCTAGAATTGAAATTGCATGAAAAGTTAATACAATTTTAATTTATCTTGTTGGAATGGGAACTTGCATGAAAATTAAACACTTCTAATTTATGTTTTTTGAGTGTGAAATTCATAGGAAAGTAAATGTTTGGAATTTAAAATGCTGAAAGTAGTTTTTCTTAAACACAAATTAACACATAGTCTTGCAAGGGAAAAAAAATACTTTTCATAAAATAAATAACAAACTCAAATCACACAACAATGCATTAAAAACTTATAAATACCAAATACAACCTTTTTATTTGTTTGATTGGGCCTTTTCTCTTCCTCAAACTAGGATTGTAACACCCTTAGATTTGTAGAAAACTCATGAACTTATCTTTTCATTGATTTTTAAAACTTGCAACACTAAAAATAGCTATGCTCAATCTATTCAATCCTTAATTATCTATTAATCCTCTCTCTATCATAAAAATGATGTGTTTATATATTACAATGTCTTACAACAACTATCTCAAGATAGAGAAATAATTTAACAAGATCGTATCCTAACTAATATTTTATCTTATTTTCTATCAATATCATAACAACATTATTTCCACTTTCTAAGGAAAATTGGTGAAAAATGTTAGACTCATTTTATTGCATAATTGTGTTTTTTCTATAGTTTTCAACTTCTTTGATAGTTATAACAATATGATCTTATTCAACTAGTAGATCTAAACATAGTATTTATAGTCGCTTAGTAAAAACCTCAACTAATAGATATTATTATTTCTATAAAGTCTATATATAACATTTAAAATGGTTTCTAAACATGTATCAAACTTCTTCAAATCTTGCATGCACATCTTTGTATCAGCATATTATCCTTCAGGTGATCTTATCAAGCTACCTAGAGTTCTGTGGAGCCAATTTGGCGATATAGACTAGTGATCTTCAAAACTAATTTGAACTGGTCATTAAAAGTTATTTGCTAGAAAAATCACACTCTTCGAATATAGTATGTATTTATGACCTATTTATACAAAGAATGGTGTCTTTCCCCTGTAAATATTAAAACAAAGTGGTAAAACATGTAACAATGACTTGCATAGCATAACTAAGGTAAATAACTCATTCTCTACTTTGAATTAATAATAAGTTCTATTACGAACATCTAAACCCACTCAAAAGAAAGACTTTTAGGGGGAAATGAAGGAATTACTTGGATATAAAGATCCATTTTATGGGCTCATCACCTATATCAAATAGAGTAAAACAAGGTTGTTAGTTTGTAATATTTTTTCAAAACTAACCCATTTATAGCTTAGTGATCTCTATTTTCACCTCAAATGAGTGCATGTCACTTGTATGACATGTCAATGCAATGAGCATCAAGTGTTAGGGTAAGCACAAGTGGCACAAAATCAATGGTATGCACAAATATACCAACACAATTACATCCACCTAGGTACAAAGATTTGGAGAAACTAATACAAAGAGGGTTGGGTTCAATCCCTCTATGACTTTAATGGAATGGATCCCCTAGTCACGGCAACTTAGCTGAGGAGTTCCAAATTAGCTACTTAAGAGTAGAGATGCCAATATAGGTTAGGGGATGTTATTATTAGGCCTTGATATGTAGTGATATATAACATCATTTCACCGATTATTCAATTATTTTTCTATCCAACTAACTAATCATAATTTAGGATTTCAATATATATAATGTGGTTCATTATGTTCTTTAACAAATAAATCATAAAATATTTACTAACGATCGCTACGAATTATTTTAAATCAAGGAAGTGATTTTATATTTATATATGGTATTGTTTTAGATTAAGGTAAAAGCAAGTTTGGAAGGGGCCTCGAAACCATTTACATCAAAAGAGAGATAAAACTTTAAGCACAACCAGGTTTCTAAAAAGAAACCTGAAACCAGAAAAAGCAAAACCAGGGTAAACAAGAACCTGAAAATAGCAAAAAAGACCAGATGTAACAGCTGACAATACACGGAATGGAACGCCAACAGACAGGATCAACATCCTACAAAACCTCCCATACAAATGAGATTTTTATTATTTTTTTTTACACGATCGAAGATTCATATCTAGAGGGGGGACCAAAGGCTTAGACTTCTTCCTCTTAACTGTTGTCTATCTATCCTCTACCTTAGCTACCTCAGCAATCCATGCCTCAGAAGATAATGATCCATGAAGCCCAGGGGACACAGATGCCTAAGTATAATCCTTATGAAAACCAGCCAAAGACTGGCTCCTAGGAAGTTCCTCCAAAACAGGGGAAGAGACCAAAGCCTCCTCAACAACTGGCTCAGAAAGATCACTAATCTCGGTCACCACAGGACCTTCAATAGAATCTTTCCCCAGTGAATCCTCCTCAACCAACGGCTCAGAATGGATACTACCTTCATTTGCGGGATCAACTCGAGCTTCCATGGGTTGTTTAGCTAAGTAATGTTCAGATGAAACCTCAGACCACCAAGAAGGTGTTTGTCTAGATTTTGATTTCCCAGCCGTACAATGAGCAGAAATATGACCCGTCAGGTGGCACTTTCTCCACCAAAAAGGTAAGCCCTCAAAATTCAACATTTGTGTCCAAGTACCCCTTGGGGAATCTAGACAAATCTCTTCAAGAAGGCCCTTAGAAACATCCACCTCAACCATTAAGCGTGCACAGGTTGAATGGTAACACCCCGAAGTATTTTCATCCACAAATAAAAAATATCCTATAGCATTTCCGATGGTTTTAAAAAGTGATTCATGCCAAAGATGTATTGGTAGATTAGGGAGCCAAACCCAGATAGGGATCTTGTTAAAGGTTTTCGTAAGAGGATTAAAATCCATATGCCACCGTTTGGCCATGAGAGGATATTTGCCCTGCCATAAAAAGTTATTGTTGCACAAGATTATCCTCCTGTCCTCGAAGCTTTGGAAGAAAGCTATAAAGAAACCTTTAACGCATGGGAAGATTTTGACATTTTCTTCAATAAGTGGCAACCAGGTCTTGGAGATCCATCCATGTAGATCTGTGAGAGAGGGCCAAAAGCCATGGAAACAAAAAATAGCAACCTAAGAAGATAGATCTTCTACCCATTTGAATATTTCATCAACTGTTTCTGGATCTAGAGTTACCCTAATAGGTTTTATAGCACTTACAAGTGAAACATGAGAAAACCCAGATGATGCATGAGGAAGAGCATCATGTAATCTGGCTTCGAAAGCAGCCACATCAGCAAAAATTTGTCCCCTGGAGCCTAGGCCTGAACCATTTATATATGGTATTGTTACCATTGATGTTAAGCACACACTTATATTGAGAGGGGATTTGAATTAGTATAATTTAATCTTTTACTTAACAAAAATTAACAATAATAATAACACCATTAACATAAGATAACACAATTAAGAGACAAAATTAACCTGAAAACCCTTTCTACGAATAAAACCATAATATAAAATTCTCTTACAAAATTTATAGGCACCAACCTACAGGAGACACCAATCCCCATCACTGAACATCAACTCAACAAGAGACACCAATGTCTTTAATATGAGGCACCAACATCTCCAATATGAGGCACCAACCTCTAACTCAACAAAGTCTTGTTTTCTTGAGAATAAATTTCCTTCAAAATATGCCTTGAGTGATCTTATAATATTTTCTTCTCCTCTAATCTATTGGTGTTTTTATGATGTATCTTCTATTCTCCACACTCAAAAATCTACTTTTATTGGATTGATCTTACATTTTTTTTCCTTGTTAAATTTACTCCTATCCCATCTTATTTATATACCATTTCATTTGCCTCTTTACCCAAGAGAAGTTATCCTTCAAAGGGGGTTGGCCTCATTAAAACACATTTAATTTATTTTTAAATCCCCCAAGAGGGGTGACTCCATGAAAAGAGACATCTTCTTCCAAGGTGGTGTTGATCAAGGCAAGAGTCAGCCAACATGCATTAATATTAAAATATAATATATGTTCTTCATAAAAACCTCATAGTTGGTCACCTTTTGCATAGGTAAATATTAATTAAATAGTTTCCCATGGGCCGGCCCATTAAAATGATAAATCAAGCGCTGCTATGAAGGATTGATTAATGACATTTAGCCTTTTTCTTGAACCAATGATAACATATTTGATATCAATGATAACAATCTTGCCAAAAATCTCATCCATACTCCTTTGACATCAATGACAATATTTATAATAATCTCCCCGTTTATCATTGATGGCATCCTTGCAACATACTTCTCTCCTTCATTATGAAATACTCCCCCTATATGTAAATCTCCCCCTTGTTGTAACTTTCCCCCTTTAACATCAATGGCAAAAGGATGTTTATTATACTTCTATCCACAAATATATCATGAAAAACATCCAAGTCTATTCAAGTTTTTCACATTCCTATCTTGGAACATCAACTTTGTCTTGATCATCTTTCTCATTCTTTTCTCCAACCATATATTCTCTCTCTATAATATTCTATGAGACATCATCTTTACAATATATTTTTATCAGAGCTAAAATATAATGCAATGATTAGCTCCCCTATATTTTTACTTCTTATTATGAGCTTAGTGATACCTCTTGTGCATCAAATTCAGTTTGCAAAATCATAGGTCTCTCCTTCTTTTCTTGTTCCTACTTCTTTTTCCATACTTCTAAAGTTTCTTCCTTTTTTTTTCTTATGGCTTCCACTTTTTGATTTTGCCTAGGATGTTTCATAACACCACTTCTATAAAAGCATGTTGTATGTCCATACTTTTTGCATTTATAGCATATGACATAATTATCTACTCAAGGATCAAATGAATTATAGATCCTATTTGCAAACCCATAAGGACTTATTTTCTTGTTCCAACCAAAATGTCTTGCATGCATCCTATAGTCTATTGCTTTATGACCAAAGTGATTATATGAAAAGCAATAACCAAAGAAAGAATGCTAGAACCTAGTCATGTGTGCCTACCTTGGAGGAAAGGACTTTCTAAATTTATCCTGGTTATATTTTTTATGAGTGCTTATTTTTTATGGGACTTAATTCTCTTTCTTCATGCTGATAAGACTTTTGAGAACATCTGCATAGCTTTTTGTCTTTTCCTCATTTGCCTTCTTTGGTGGCTCTTTGTGATCTTATTTGTTGGCCATCTTATTTTCTTTATATTTAAGACCATTATTTATAAATGGTGACCTCTTCCCATTTATGATATCAACTAAGATCTCGGTACCCTTCTCAAATTTGAGGTTTTTATTCATCTTACTAATTATTTTCTCTAGTTCCTTCCTCAAAGAAACAATTTTAAACTCTAGCCTCTCACAATTTTTTTCCTTTTTATTTAATTGGATTCTCACCTCTTCTTCAATCATTGTTGCTTCTTCAAGTTGAATCTTAAGGTTTATGATCATCTTTTCTGATTCCTCAAGACTTTGTGACCTTTTGCCTTAGCTTCATAGTCCTCTTGAAGGTGTAATTTTTCTTTCAAGTTCTTCTTAAGTTTATTGATTTCACTTAGGGAACAAATGATTTCTTCTTCCAAATCTACTTTTATATCTATTTCAGCATTTTATTCCCCTTCTAACTTATTTTATTTTTATTTTTCTTCACTTTCCAAGATATCATCTTTTGTTTCTATTGCCATGAATAAGATCTCTTCTCTATCGCTAGTGGAGAAACTCTCTTTGGATGAACTGATTTTCTATTTGGAATAGAGGCTTTTCTTGTGATTTTAAAAGCTCTTCTTTTTCTCATCAATATTTTCATTTTCTACATATGGGAAATTTGGTCGTAAAATGTCCTAACTTTCCAAAATTAAATAATTTAAAAGTCAACTTACCTTTATACTTTTTGGATCCTTTTTTCAACTTCCTCACAAAATGAGTTTCTTATTCATTTAATTAATTATTGGAACTATCACTTGGTTTGTGATATTTATTCTTCATTTTCTTTGAGGCTTTGAAGGTTGCCTCTCATTTAGATGATTTCTCCCTTTAGATCCTCATTTCATATTCCATGAGGATCCCATGTAATTCATCCATCGTTAGAGTATCTATATTTTTCATTTATTTGATGGAGGAGACTTTGGCATCCAATATCAAAGGAAGAGACCTTAATACTTTCTGCATGATCATTACATCTTCAACCATTTGTCCAAGACCTCTAATAGTGTTAATGATTTCATCTATGCAAAGCAGATAGGTCATAATGTTTTCTTCATCCTTCATCTTCAAAATTTTGAATTGTCTTTTGTGTGTTTAAAGCTTAGATTTCTTAACTTTGTCGTCCCTTTCATAGATGTTCTTAAGTTTGTTCCAAAATTTTTTGATTTATAATGCGTCACCTTAACAAATTTTGATTTTTATAGACCACACAAGATTGCATTCATAGTTTTTACATTATTCTCACTTGCCTCCTCTCCATCCTAATCTATTGGTGGAGATGATAGAGCAGTATAACCACTTACTACTTATTACCAAATATCGAATCCAAGATACATTAAATAGGTTCTCATCCTTATATTTCATAATGCATAATTTGTTCCATCAAATAATGGAGCTCTATTTGAGGAAAATCCTTCTTGACTGGTCATGTGTGCTCTTAAGATCTACCTTCTAGTGGTTAGACTATTTTCAAAGGAACCCACTCTGATACCAATTGTTAAGCACATACTTATACTGAGAGGGGGGTGAATCATTATAAGTTAATCTTATATTTAATAAAACTTAATAAATATAATAACACCATTCACATAAGATAACACAATTAAGAGATAAGATTTACGTGGAAACCCTTTCTGGGAATAAAACCATAATATAAAATTCTCTTACAAAATTTGTATGCACCAACCTACTAGAGACACTAATCCCCATCACTGAGCACCAACTCAATAAGAGACACCAATCTCTTTAATATGAGGCACCAACCTCTCCAATATGAGGCACCAAAATCTAACTCAACAAGGTCTTCTCTTCTTTAGAATAAATCTCCTTCAAAATTTTCCTTGAGTGATATTCTAATATTTTCTTCTCAAATGTGTTGATGTTTATATAATATATATTCTATTTTCCACACTCAAAAATCTACTTTTATTGGACTTATTTTACATTTTTTCTACTTGTCAAATTTGCTCCCATATCATATTATTTATATGCCATTTCATGTGCCTCTTTACCCAGGAGAGGTGATCCTTCAAATGAGGTCAGCCTCATTAAAAAACATTTAATTTATTTTAAATCCTCCAAGAAGGGCGACTCCATAAAGAGAGACATCTTCTTCCAAGGTGGTGTTGATTAAGGAAAGGGTTATCTAGCATAGATGTTCTTCATAAAAACCTCATAGTCAGTCACCTTTTGCATAGGTAAATTTTAATCAAATAATTTCTCATGGGTCCGCCCATTAAAGTGATAAATCTAGTGTTGTTATGAAGGATCGATTAGTGGTCTTTGGCCATTTTTTGGACTAACAATGTCCTCTTTGATATCAATGACAACAATCTTGCCAATAATCTCATTCATACACCTTTAACATCAATGACAATATTTCCAACAATTGAATGTTGTCACAATTCCTTAGATGTTTTTTACAAAGCTTCTATTTTTGAAGAGGGAACATGAAGGTAGTTTTCATGGAAATGTTGGAATTTTAAGAAGAGATTATTTATTTATCTTTATAAAGTATTGATTATTAACCTTTTATGTAATCATTGACATGATAAAAAGCATTGGGGTGCTTTTAAAAAATGTGTTCAAGGATTATTACATTTTGATGGTTATGTGACCATATAATTTAAGAACCTAAGCCTCATCACACACACAAATAAATAAATAAATAAATAAATAAATAAATATATATATATATATACCATATAATTTAAGAACCTAATCCTCATCTCTCTCTCTCTCTCTCTCTCTCTCTCTCTCTCTCTCTCTCTCTCGCACGCACGCACGCACGCACGCACGCACGCACGCACGCACGCATCACTCACACACACACACACACACACACACACACACACACACACACACACACACACACACACACACACACACACACACACACACACACACACACACACACACACACACACACACACACACACACACACACACACACACAATGACACGCGCGCGCGCGCGCGCACACACACACATATTTGTGTGTGTGATAAGGCTTAGGTACTTAAAAGATATGGTCAAAATGTGTGTGTGTGTGTGTGTGTGTGTGTGTGTGTGTGTGTGTGTGTGTGTGTGTGTGTGTGTGTGTGTGTGTGTGTGTGTGTGTGTGTGTGTGTGTGTGTGTGTGTGTGTGTGTGTTGTGTGTGATGAGGCTTAGGTTCTTAAATTATATGGTCAAAAAACCATCAAATGTAATAACCCTTGAACACATTTATTCCTTGAACATATTTAATAAAATCACCCCAATACTATATATATATCATTAGGAAAGCTATGGGAATAACCTTAATTTCTATCTGCTTTTCTTGTTAAGACTGTGAATTCATTTTTAACTATCTTCCAAATCATGAAAATATAAATATTTCATTTTTCAATTTGGGTTTAAAGTAAATTCATATGGGTTTGAATGTTGTGTTTTTTAAATATTTTTTTGAATGATGAGATGGTAGTAGGAGACTTGTTGTATGCAAAGTTATTCATGAAAGGTCAATTTGATGGAAGCACTAGAGATTGGAACATGGGATGGTAAAAAAGAAACATATGTGGTATCCAAAACTCATATTTGTATCTTGTCTATTGTCATAAAAATGAAGCTAATTTTGTTTCCTTATATAGTTATAACCACAAAAAGAAACCATAATTCATATATAATTTTAGCATGCCAGAGGAAAAATCATAATTGCATTAAATCAGTAAGAAAAAATATTATTGGTGTTGGGATATATGGTATCGATTATTATTCAATTTCCACTAAAACCACAATGGTGTGAAAATTATTGTAGACAATTTTGAACTAGTTTTGTTTGTTTCAATCAAATGAGATGAGATAGTTCTTGTTTGTTTTTATGGTCACACCTATGTTTTTTGTTTTTTTGGCTTGTGATATAGGGTAATCAATAACATATATTTTTTTATCTACCCTTGACATGTATTTGATTTTTGATCACTACCCTTTATTATCCCTCCCCAATCTTAGTAAACAATGACTAGATGTGGATAGTTTACCCCTAAAGGAATTAAACCAAGGTTTCCAAATTTAAAACAATTAGTCAGTACCAATGTTAGTTATAAATTAATGGTTGTCTAAAATAAAATTGATAGTTGATTCTATAGTGAATCAACTAAACATAAGTAGGGCCTCACTATTGTTTAACCCCTTAAGAATATTTATGGTGTTTTGTATCAAGAATATGGATAATAACCTATGATAATGGGTTATAAATGATTATGAATGCTAATATTGAGGTATTTTTATTAGGATATATATTTTTTAAATAATGCAAAGCATTCATAATGCAATAAAATGCTTTTATGGAGGATATTCAGATATGAAACTTATGTGTCTATTGGAGCAAGTCTTTATGATTATATGAAAAATAAATATACTAATTCAAATGGAATTAGGGAATCAAGTCAATTATTATAATTATAGATAAATTTTAGCAATATAAATGGTTGGGATCACTTTAAATTGATGTTTGATATGGTATGAAAATTTGTAAAATATGCACATTGATCATGAAGAATTCAGCAGTTACATTGTATTATTAGGCTTATTTTTATCATTAAAGGAAATATCTTGATTATGGTTTCACTCAATGTGTACCTCACTAAACCTTGAATGGTTTTAACAAATGAATGACTTGAAATCTCTCATTGGTATGTTTCCATGGTATAAGAACTTAGGGTCATGGCTGATAAGGTGGTTAGGAAAAAGGATAAAATATTTATAAAGGAGCATACGCATGTAATTTACAATAAGATATACCTAAGTATTCCTAATTCAAATAATAGACTTATTTGATACATGGGGGGAACGTATGTAAAAAATCAATTTGCAAGATTATATTAATGTAAACTTTGATTCTATAGCCAATACTAAAAAAGGTGAGAATTGAAATGATAGTTGATTAAAATGAATGGAAAATGATAGACATGCACAAATACTTAAATAAAATGGAAATCACTGTAACCATTTCATGATAGAGAAGAAGTACAAATAAGTCAAATCAATTCATATAGGTTAGGATACACAAGAAGACATAATCTCAAATTACATTTCCCTCTTATGAATTGATCAAGTAGGGATGCACTAAAGTAATCAAAAGATGAATTGGTCTATGTGCATAGTCTTGAAGGATCCCTAGCTCAAGCAATTGTATCAATACATGAAAATAGTACTATATTTTATGATTCAAGAATATGTTGTTTACATTGGGAATATCTTGAAAATACACTGAAATTTTTCATTACCATAATAAAACAAAAATAAGTGGAGGTGGAAGTTAGATAGGCATCAAGAATGGCCAAAGGTGGCTTAGTCAATGTATGTTGGATACCCTAGAGACATTCAAAAATTTGTAAATATAGAGGAAAAAATAATTAGTGAATGGAAAAAGTCAATCATGGTCAGAAAATCACATTGGCCAAGAAAATTAAATATGTCAATCATGGTCAGAAACATGCCAAAAATGTTACTAGGAAAAATCCAAAATATTGTGTGATATCTATCCCAAAGGCACCAAAAAAATTATTGTTTTAGATTAAGGTAAAAACAGGTTTTGAAGGGGCCCCGAAACCTTTTACAATAGATAAGATATAAACCTTAAGTACACCCAAGAAACAAAATAACCTGGAACCTACAAAAGCTAAACCAGATTAACCAGTAATCTGAAAACAGCAGACAAGAGCTAGACAAACAATAACTATTAGTTATTATTTTTTTTACAAGACCGAAGTTTCATATCTAGAAGAGGGACCAGATGCTTAGATTTTTTCCTCTTAACAGTAGTCCAGCCATCCTCTACCTTAGCCAAAAAAATTATTGTTATACCTGGTGCATATTCCATGTAATCTAAAATTTAATGAAAATTACTCTTGTAAAACTATTTTTTTATTTACTATCATTGAGAGTGTGAAGGTGAATTTACAATTATTGAGAGTAAGGAGACTAAAAAGATGACTATGAGTGGTAGTGCTTATCTCTATCATTTTGTTGCTATCAAGTTGGACTAATTTCTTCCTATCCTTCAATGCTTTTGTTATGAACTAAATTTTTGTGTCAAAATTTAGGGCAAAATGTTTTTTGACAATTAACACAAGTTCTAAGAGAGATACAAGAATTAATTTAATAAAATTTTCATTAGAGATATACAAGAAGACAACCCATATCTAGAACTTATAACAAATCTTGGAGACAAATTTTTAGGGTATGTGAAGGAAATAATGTTATAATAAATCTTCAAGGTTATAAGAGAGTGAACATAGACTCTAGCCAAAGAAGGTTGACTACTACCAAAAGTAGCAAGAGAGACCACTATGCACTTGAAGTCAGAAGCAAGGGGTGACCAATCTTTACATATGATAAGATACCTATATTTTAAACTTATTTTGACCCTACATACACTCGACCTCATAATTAACCCCTTCTAACACAAACTAAAAAAGTGTGAAGAAATACATTGTTAAGATTACTATTTTATCATACATATTATTTATTGAGTTGCTTATACAATTTTACTTTCTCAAAATTTAATCCAACTCTCTTATATTTATTATTTACTAAAAGCTACAACTTCAAGATTTAACTCTTATCCTTTGAGACACTCATTTTTCTCACTCCCATCCTTTAGTAATTATTAATTAATAAGTGCCAAATAAAAGATTCAATTTGCACCTCCTACCATGTTAGTCCTTCATTTGTTTCATCGACCCTCCATTATTAAACATTAGTAATTTAAACGTATACTATCATAATGAAGGTTATTAAAGTTATTTCCCTAAGAGGATCTCTTCATTAAAACATATCAATTAATTAAGATGGAACCATCAATTTCTAAGGTTTCTACTAACAAGATTAAAATATCTTAAATTTATTCTTGGTCATTAATAGGTCCCTAAAGTATTTCAAGTTTTTGATATAATCACCCTAATGAGACCCTAAGAACATAAGGTCAAAAAATTCATGTAGTTAGCTTACTTAAATTGCAAAAACAATTTCCTAAATCAATTTCCTTACACATAAAGATAGCCTCCCATCTTAGCACCCTAAGAAACCTGAGTAAACATACACCATATATATACCCTAATTCGCAAGATTGACATACTCCATCCATTTAATTCATTAACTTAATTTTATAACAAAATTTAATTTCATGAATATACCATATCAAACTAACATTATCATTGATAGGTTTCTAACAAGGTTTACTTTGAACAGTAAAGGAATTATATACGATTAGCTATAAATTGATGATTTTATCGCTACTTCCTTAAGAAGTATATAGTTTGCAACTAGTTATTTATATATACTCGCGTCTTACTTATATTGTGGCTAAATCACAATGTTTCATCCTAGCAATAATACTGGAAGGTTTCACATCTACTCAAATAAATTTATATGTTATGGCGCATTACTATCCTCCAATGAAGGGGAGCTTCATTCAACACTTCTACTACCATGGGATAATATTAAAAATGAGATAAAATGAGTTAATGTTATTAAGAATTAATTATCAAAAATATGCCAATAGACAAGATTTACATACTCAAGCCGAGGGTGGTATCAAGGTATGGATTATTGAATTAGTAATTTATATTCAATCAAAAAATCAAAGGATCTTAATTAAAAAGGACTAATTAAGATAGGCACTTATATTTAATGATGTAATAATATCACCAATGTCACTACAACTGAACAATAAATCCTTTTCCATCTAACTCTTACTAGTTATCCAACTCTATATTAAGAAAATAACTATAAAATTAAGTGATTACAATTAAAAACAAAGCATACACCCATCTTCAATCTTTATTAAAATGAATTTTCTACATAATAGTTAGGATAGGAATAATACAATATGACCGCTTACAATACAACACAATTCTATATAATAAGCAATGTAAATATCACTGCTATCTACTAAACAAGAACTCCTCCACCTACATTGGGACATAAAAAACAAAATGAGGGTCAGCTTTACATTGAGCAAGTGATTTATTTCCTCTAATTAATCATGATATTTCAAGCAATGAACAAAATTAACCCACAAATTAATGTCACTATCACATGTTACAATAGCATCACATATAAGTTTAAAGATAAGAAAAAAGTACTTGTACAAATATATTTTTTCCCTATTGGCTAGAATAAGATAAGGGTTTGTTCATATATAACATGTTAAATAGTCATCATCTTGCAACCCATTCAAGAAATAAGAATTCATAACAAGGTCAATTGAATTTTCATCACGTAAGGACCAAAACATAGGGAATCCTTGTCAAATAAAGGTACCATTAATATATAACACACCAATGGATAAAAAAATATCTTGTCCAAAATTTAACTCTCTTTCTCTCGATGTTTATCCCATTGTTAAGCCTTTTCTGAAAGGATTAATAATCTCATGACATACTTACTATACCTAAATCAAACATCAAGAACATAATGAGCGCAAAGGAGACTTGACTGTGATCTTCAAGGTCATCACACTTGTGACTTAATTGGTAACTCCCTCAGGTCTACCATATATATTCATATATACATCCAAAGCTATATATATATATATATATATATATATATATATATATATATATATATATATATATATATATATATATATACTATCCTTCCCTTCTCTACCTCTAAAACTTATAAATTTAATTAGATACCTATTTGCTTTTGGGTTTGAGATATTAAATAGGTAGGTTGCATATATTCTCAAGAATTTTTGAAATCAATTTGATTAGTTGTTGTTCTATTAAATGCACGGCCTAGATTGGATAAATATGCACACACATATATCTGAGTGGGATAAACATAGCTACCTAATCATTGTAGAAGAATTGAGGATGAGATGTTGTCTCTCAAGTGTTAAATTAATTTTTGTTCTTAATAAAAAAAGAATATATAAAAATAATAATAAAATAAAATAAAAATAAACTGTCATGGATGAATTAAGGTTGGAGTATCTTATTTACTTATTGCATGTTTAAGCTAAAATTTGACCTTGAGTGGGGGCCATTGCTTGTAGCCTAGTTGGGCACTATAATAATGAATACGCCAGTATTATTTTGAATTATTCAGTATGATCAGTTGATGCTCTAGTAGGTTTCTAAAACACAACTTTTTGAATGGTGTGGTGGTTGATTAAATTTGCTTCTAGGGAGAAGAGGAATTAATGAAGTTAAGATTGTTTGTATACTATGTGATTACTATAAATTCCAAAACATTTGACTATAGCTATGATCCTTGATAGCCACATTAAATTTCCCACTTATTGGGTGATAGGCAGAGTGCAAGGCTTCGTTTGATCAAAATCTACCTCATATAATAGTTTGTGGTTTTTTTGAAGCTTTAGTCATTTTTTGCCTTCCATTGGAAATGTTTATGCTATATATATTGATTAAAATTTTATGTGAGACTAGAGGAACTAACAATGAGTGGTAAGGAAAAAGGGAAACACCAACCATGCTTAATGATATGCTTGAGGTATGTTGGAATCACCTGGTAATGGTTTTTTGTTTTGGTTTTAATAAATAATGAATCAATCAAGGCATGAAAATGGGTAACGACT